>BQNB010000238.1:108031-188313 GCA_026074375.1 Tanacetum coccineum
TGGCATAGGTAGGTTGTGTGAGCTTCATTAACTTTAGAAACGTAAACTATGTTACATAATGGAATAGAATGAAACGAAATTTTATTATCGTAAAAAAGTATTACTTAACATAGTAAGTAGATATTACATTGATGAAATACTGGAAATTTATGGGTTGTTATAGATGATATTCACCTGAGTTCAATGTAGGTATGCGGTTTTGCTTAAGCTTGGGATTGACACATTTAAACTCTTATTTGCTTAAGCTTGGGATTCACATTTGATCGCCTACTTTAACATTTTTTCTGCGTTTCAGGAAAAGCAAACAAGACTTGAATAACGTCCGCGTCTAAATGTATGGTGTGTTTCTATTGTTAGGAATCCAAGTAAACCTGTTGTAGGTATCGAACCTATTCCAAACTTTGAAATATTTTTTAATCTTGATATGTGTCTTTGTATTTCGGCTTTAGCTCATATTGGAGAGTCAGTTTCTTTAAAAGCTCATGATGTAAAAAGTAGTTATATGTCGACTTAGTACTTTTGTTTTGTTTGAATAAACTGAAAAATAACGATTCACACGGGGACTGGTATTTGTATATCCTAATATTCTATGAGGAATGCACATGTAAGTCTCATCAAAGTCCGTTTGTCAACTATGCTGAACCAATGAATTTTATATCCAACACTAATCTGTTTACTAATATGTTTTCTTTATTCTGTAATATGCTATGAGAACAAAGATATGATATGTAAATATGGGCCGTCTTCTATGGTACAGGAAGATTAATGAAATTGACAAAACAACGGATGAAATAAATGATGGGCAGAAATTAATGATGCCAGTAAAGGTAGCAGCATGTTCTTCCTCACATGAGTATATAACTCCTAAAACAAGAGATTTATTCATAGACCGACAACCAAAAAGAAAAAAGTACTACCAAGCCAAGGGAGGTGGTTATGGTTAGCTGCAACTACAGTAAGGTAAAAAGAAGGTATATTATTATTAGAAGTTTAGAACAGTTAATTGTCCATAGTGTTATAGAATTAAATAAGTGAGTGCATGTATGAATTATAGTTTTTATGTTTGATATGATCGCAAAAAGCTTATGACAAATTGAAATGGTGGACAGAAGGCAATGCGATGTGTTTGACAAGTCAAGTGTCTACTACAGGTAGTAGCAGCTTTAGCTGGATTTAAAGAGCCAGGACGCATAGCAGGATCCATTGAGGTCATTCTTGAAATGCTTTATTAAGGAGGGATTATGTAGGAATCAATTGGTGATTATCTTGCAATCTTTATGTTAAAAAAGAAAATTACATCAACGATCTAGAATTAGAAGGGTGTGTGCTATACAAATTGGAAATCATTCTTAATGGGTATTCAAAAAGTATTTCCTTGATATGCCAAAAAAAAGTTGCACAGTTGAGGTGTGTTTGGGTGTGCATCCAAACTGTTTATTATTAAAATTAGAGTCTCGGTTAATAGCTTTTGATGTTTTGGTAAGATGATTATAATTTAGATATCTGATTATTTGCAATGAAAAAATATCATATTTGGATATTTAGAAAAATAGTAGCCGTTAGAAAACTGATTATTAGGACAAATGTAAAAAGTTAAATTGTCATTGAGATATATATTTTCATTCATCTCATGGCCATGTTATATTTATTTGTATTTATTAAGAATCTCTGTATGTTTTACATAGTATATATAAATATTAGTGTCAAAGAAGACAGGTTGATGATGACCAGCCTTCACATGTGGATAAAATTATTTGGTGAACTTATGTAAGATTAGAGCCTTATATTTCAACATGCACGCCTTATGTTTAATAATTTGTTTCGAAACATCTGTGGCTTTTAAGAAACCGCACTGAGGCAAAATGAACCAAATGAGAAACAAGAGCTTACAGCCCCAGTAGCTAACAATGTGATATTCGGTATGTCTAACATGCACATACTTTCAGTAAGTTACATATGTATACCATATGCAATTTAAGTTGCAAGTTGTTTGGCCTTTTTCAGTTAACCGCATCTGCAATGTGTAAAAGATAACTTATCCATATTTTTTTTGATACTACTGTTTCATATAACCATGGATCATACTCATTAGTTAGACTTTGCTACTTTAAATTTTTGTTGGGATTTAAATAACTATTAACCATTAACAACCACGAGTACGCAGCGGATATGGATCTAGTTTGATGCATATGATTAACACACAACAAATAAACAATAAAGGTAAACAAGAAACTAAACCTTGAAGTCACCAGCAAATGTTATGAAACAAAGTGACTAAATTGTCACCTCTACGAGTGCTCACACAAACACGTCTAACAAGCACGCCCGGATGCTAGTCCAAACCTCACGTATAAATCAAACAACCTTTGTAAACCAACCACAACTGAAAACCAAAATCCAAAAGCCTCTTTTACTACTAGACCAAAAATCAGGAAGGTATCCTTAGGGTTTTACCGAATTCGGTGTTAAACAAAAATGGACAGAATCACCGAAAATGCTCAAACGAAAAACCCTAGATTGTTTCCAATGTTTTCATACCTTGAAAACTTGTAAACCCACCCTATGGATCTGATGTATAAGTCTTGGGATCAAATCACAAAGCCTTAACCTCTATTGAGGTCAACCGAATTAGACAGCCAAAGGAAAAGTGAACCGAAAATGTCAAAACCCTAACTTGGGAATTATTTTTGGCTGTTATAAGAATGAGGAGAGAATTGCAACTAATTTGAGAGTTTTTTAGGTTTTGTAATCGTGCCTTATGAGCTAAGAAGAGGGATATTTATAGTCTCCAAGTCTCACTCATGATAAGGGTAAAAAACCAACTCATGATAAGGGTAAAACTCCACAAGCTTTAATCTTATCATATCTCTTTCTTTCATTCTTATCAAAACCGAACCTAGACACTTTATGAATCCTTCTAGAACCCTCCCCTTGGTCGGCTCCATAAGGACACCACCATGGTCTTGTCTAGTCGATCTTTGGTCCAAATGGTTTACATAGAAACTAAACGTGAAGTAACAACGTACTCTAAATGTTTTTAACGTGTGTGCCCCGAATAGGCTCACACACTTCTAGTACTCTAAATATTGAAGATAGTGTGCCCCGAAATGACTAAACTCCAAAATATATCCATGTGATTTACCCCTTTTAAAGACCGTACATCCTTGTTAGAAAAGGTTGCACACGTACATTCATCTGTTAGTAAAAGTCAGCCACCATACATCCTTTAGGATAAACGATGCAATTATTTCTTCATTAAGTTCTACACGTGCAATTATTTCTCTGTTAAGTTGCCACATGTACATACCTCGTTTGTAAAAAGTCGGCCACATACACCCATTCGTTAGTAAAAGTCAGCCATCATACATCCCTAAAAACAAATAGTGCAATTAGCACGTGTAGCATTTAACGGAGAATTAATTGCATCGTTCGTTATTAAGGATGTATGATGATGAACTTTTACTCACTGTACATGTGCCAATATATCTGACAAAGATGTATGGTGTTCAAATGGACAAACCACAAAGATGTAGTTTATACTTTAATCTTATTTTATTGATAAAATATCTATCTGTAATACTATAAGATCCAGTTTGTTAATTGAATGTGCAGTATTAATAATTGGTTGAATTGAAGACGCCTGAAACCAAAAGTTGTAGGTTACTCCTAAGTTGCTATTGTTGTTACAATCTTCAATTTAATGATTGGTTGAATTGAAGACGCCTGAAACCAAAAGTCGTAGGTTACTCCTGAGTTGCTATTGTTGTTACAATCTTCAATAACTATTTGCGGTTACTATCTTCAATATTTATGGAGTGCTTTTAATTCACAATCAAAGTAACAGGTTTATGAGTAACAATTTACATCTTAGGGCTGTTACAACAACAAACCCAGATTGCAAATCCTTTATCTAAACTCAAGGTAAATTAGTTTTTGTAGGTTTTTAAAAGGGTTTTTGAAAGTTTAATCTTTCGGTTGATTCATTTTGTTTGAGTTTGATTTCATAAATTTTATGTTTTTAGGATGTTGGTTAAGATTTGGGGGGTTCAATTACTAGGTTCTATAAGAGGGTTAGTGATGTTGTTGTCGTTTCTGCTTAAAATTAGGTACTTACATATTTATGGTTCATGATTGCTTATATTTTGTGCTTATTTTACACAGATGAGTTTGTCTCTGAACTCAAACTAGACTAAAGGTTTAGATATTCAGTATTGCTTATATTCAGTAGTTCTTTGTTTAACCAAATTTATTTAACTGAATGAATCTGATATTTTTGCAGTCATTTTGGTTAGTTTTTTTCCGAGGTCTAATCTTTTGCTTCATTTTTGTAGGTGGGATCTTTTGACAAATACAATGTATGTATTCAAACTCTTTTTACACCATGACTAAGATTTTTCTGTTGTTATTTATCACAAGGAATGATGCTATGAGTTCGCCGTTCAAGGCAATGAAAACAATTTCAAGTTGACTCATCTACTTAAAACATATGAACATCAGTAACAATATATATTTTGTGATGCAAGCTGCTACTTTCCTGTTTTAGGGCCATTAAATGGTAAGTAATTGGAATACAAATGATTGAAGATGATTGGTTTGATATACATAAGAAGCCTCATATATTAAAACAAACAATTAGCAAGAGTTGCACTCTATTGTGATTACCTAATAAATGAAATGAGGGAGGTTTGAACCCATTATATAGTAAATATAATATAGCATATTCATCTGGAAACATTACAGGTTGGACATAGAACATGTTACGGACAATCCTTATGCGAGTTTGCAGCTGTTTTTTTATGGTTTAAGTAGTGTTTAGCTGCTAATTTTTTTCAACGATTCTGTCTAAGATAAGAGCAGGCAAATCAAGTGGTGTTTGGCTGCTGATTTAAGTGTTGTATGGCTGCTGATTTATGTAGACTTCAGGTGGTGTTTGGCTACTGATTTTGTAGTTTCCTTAATATTTAAAGTGGTGTTTAGCTGTTGATTTAATTGGCGTTTTGTTGCTGATTTGTTAGGGTTTAAGTGGTGTTAGCATGGCTTGAATATTTTGAGTCAAAAGTCGTGGAACAACAAGAAACAGCAAGAAATGGAACTCTAAAACCGGATGTGTCTATTTCCAGCAAAGGTCACCTTAGGTATTAATACGGTATATCCATTTTACACAATGTGAACTGTATAATAATTCACATATGTAAACCAATTTATTTTGACTTCATTCTTACAGTGATCAGATATTCTAGATTTCATTAGTCCTTGCATTACATTTACAATTCGAGCTTACACAAAAAAAGACTAAAAACATCATTAAGTTTGTAACAATGGTGATATACATTTAAATTTATAGAGTAACCACTTTTCCCTCCAAAAGAATGAATTTACACTTTATGTTCTCTGCATTTGTTTTGAGTACTTTAGCATCATGCCTTCATAGAAACAACTTATTAGCTTTTACAGGGTAAAAACAATATGCAATGGGTCATGCATTTCTTAAGAGTTTTGAATTGACTAGGAAACTAAATCGTCGTTTTTTTCCTCAATGTTACAGTTATAACTGTTTTGAAGGGAAAACATGAAGAGATCGACCTTCTAGTTCCTAAAGTGGATATTATTATTTTTGAATGGACGGGTACTTTATATTATACGAGAATATGTTGAATACAGTTTTGTATGCTCACGACAAGTGGCTGGTAAGTTTTACATTTTTTTGCCTTTTAGTTTATGCTTCATTTTAGCATGTTAGCGACAGAATTGTGCTACCTGATAATGCTACTCTCCATTTGATTGAATGTAAGCTGATACCTCTTAATATAGCTTCTGTTTTAAGTCAAATCCGCGAATCATCTTCATTTTCATTGAGAATTGTTTGTTAAGGCGCAGTTTGGAAGAATGTATATGGCGAACCTGCAATGATGCGGATGCTAAAACTATTGTCAAGTATGTTAAGGTTCTCAAGGATGAACACATAAAGCCAGGTGACACTGCCATGTACATAATTTTACCTAATGGATCAGCAACGGTTAGTCCAGTTACATATTTTGCATTTGTTTCTATGTAGGCCAATGTTGTTGGAGATTGTATCATACCTGAAGCTCTAATCGGGGTGATAGAGACCAAGAAATGCGGACCAACACAAAAACATCGAGTAGAGAGCCACAAGGTCACTGAACTATCAGAGTTTGCAAAGCACTCGCTTAATAGTTTTGACCAAGATATCATGTTGCACCTTTTCCTGTGTTGGAATTTTAATTTATGTTCTTGGGGTCTTTAGAGTGTGCTTCTTAGCAATTTTTTTACTTACAATATTTGCATATACATTTTTAGTTTTTGATGCTCCTGATGTTGTTCATGAGTCTTTAAGATTGGCGTGTTAAGGACTTGAAGCCTTGGAGGTTAGTTGCTTCCTGTTATAACAATACAACTATTGTTAAGTGTTTGTCACAAGTACTCTTTTCTTATTATGAAAAAATTGGCTTTTATACAGAAAAGGAGAGACATTTTTTAGATGGACTGTGACCAGAAAAGGAAGAGTGCTAAAGAGGAGACAATAGGTTTGGCCGAATAGCAGAAAGCAAGTCAGATGACATGAGGTGAAAGGGTATGTCTTAGTTTTACTTGCATCATTTTAGCTGCAACTGGATACACACTTTGTCTTTACATGTTTTGATTTATGTGTAGATATGGAAAAGACAATTTTATTTTGGATTCAAGCTTTTCCCAAACTGCTTATTCGCAGATGAACATGTTTGATAAGCAATAGCAAATTCTTATTTCTTTTAATCTCAACTATAGAATGGTTGTTATGCCACACTTAAAACAAGTTGCACTGTCACTTCATCTATGGAACATATTACATATTTAAACAACTGTTTCTTGATTGACTGAAAAAACATATTTTTTACTTTAATTACGTTTTAAGTTGGCTTAATGTAGATATGGTTTTGAAAGATTGGTTATAATAATGGCAGATGTAATGGTTCTGTTTCAATGATATATCATGGTTGCTTTGCCACAGTTACTTTGATACATAGATGCAACAATGCACTATAGAGCATATCCAAACACCTATTTATTTTGCTATTTTTTCAAATGTTTATGTTTCACATACTTAATGTTTGGGTAAAAATGTGTCATCATGAGTAGAGTTTGGTTTTGATTCACATAAGTAAAAGTTTGATCTTCCCAAAAACAAGCCCGGTGCAACGCACGGGTATGAACGCCTCGTATTGATTAAGTTTATGTTAATCACGAGTAATCAACATCATCATTTATGGAGTCATAATGCTCGACAAACACAACACTTCCATCTAAAAAAACAATAAGTTTTGTTTTTTACATAAAGATGTTTCATAAACACGTTATTTTATGGGTAAACATTATTTATGAACTACTTACTATTTTCAGTGTCTCATTATGAACCACGTACTAATTTTAATACCATTGTTAACCACCAAACCGGCTAGTAGCCGGTAATATCCACGTGTATTTTCTTTTTTTCTTTTTTTCCTTACTCGCGGGTATTTGACCGCTATGTTTTGACCACAATCATAAACACCACCAATAAACACATACATTAACCACAATCATAAACACTAAATCCTAAATCCATATTCATAACCACAATCATCAAGAACAATGTCAGACAAGAAAGATGAAATCAGCAAGAAAAATGGTTAATGTTATTTATTTGCTTATTTATTCCGTTATGCTTATTTGATCATTTCATATTAATCACAACCTCATTTATGCAATGGCAAAACAAGATTGGAGCAAAGTTGAAAGAACTCCAGATTTGGTTGACTATGTGTATGATAAGTATAGGAAGGTACCAGTTACTGCCGAGATGCTAGACGACTTGTATAATTTTGCTCTGATGAAAAGTAAGCATTTTTCTTCCATTGTTTAGAGTGTTACCTGCATTTCCATTTTTCCTGCATTTCCATTTTGACTGCATTTTCATTTAGAATAAGGGGGTGTTTGAAAAATGCTAAATGAACTTAAAATGATACAACTTAAATGCAAAAGTTCATTTAGCATTCAGAATACATTTGACTACATTTAGCATTTGCAGTTTGGATACCATTTTCATTTTGAATAAGGGCTCATGACATGCCATTAGGAATGATATCCAAACACCCTTTTTGGTACTGCCAAACACCCCTAATAGTCTGAATGGTAGTGCCAAACACTCCTAATAGTTTGCAATTTGTCTTAAAAACAAACCTAATAGTCTGCCAATCATTTCTGTAGAGAAATTTTTATCCATGGTAGAAGCTAAAAAGGTAGAATTTAAGAAGGCTATAGAGAAGATTTATAAAAAGCTGATGGTGATTAATGATATGGTTGAGTATGTTTTGGAAAAGTATGGGAAGAACTGGACTATTGAGGATGAAATAGCTGATTTCATACTAGAAGATTTACAGATTAAATATGGGAAATGTTAGTTTATTATTTGCATACTTAATTTATAGGTTGTTTGGAAGTGTCTTGTATATGTATATTTAACCTGTCTTAATCTATTAATTTCTAGATGATAAGGGGAATGGAAAAGTTAAAGGGGATTTGGCTTGGGCAAATCAAGCAAAGCAGGCAAGGGATGATGTTGATCTTGTTGATGCTGATGATGTTGATCTTTTTGATTCTCTTGATCTTGAAAACAGAGTCACAAAACATGAAGAGGTTTTACTAGGCTGCTAAAGGCAAAAGAGGCAAAGAAGACAGGGGAGGCAGAATTGAAGGTGAATAAAGGTATATGTCTTTGCCTATCTAACAATGTTTATATGTCTCTTCTAAAGTGTTTAAACAATGTTTATATGTCTTTGTCTGTTTAAAAATGCTTATATGCCACTTCTAAAGTTTTTTCTAACTGTTTATATATTCCAATGCTTGCAAAAGTGATTAAAGTATCCAGTGATGAAGGTTTTTCTGGTGATGAAGATGTTGTTTGCTTTAATGATGTTAAATATCCTCTCACCAATGCCGAGATAAGGATGTTTAAGGAGACACCCACAACATCCAGAGGTCCTAGAAGACAACTTGCTTCCTCTTCCATAAGATCCAGAGCTCCTATTGCTTCCACTTCCAGTGCACAAGCTGCTTTCACAAGATCCAGAGGTCCTAGATGTGTACTTTCTTTGTTTGCTCCTAATTCTCCACCACCTTTTCCCCCACAAAAAGGAAGTCCAAGCCTTAGCCATACTTTATCCTTTGTTTTGTATGTTGATGATGTAATTGTATGTTGATGTTCTTGACACATTTGGGTTGTTGATACTTTGTTCTGTACTTTCTTTAGCTATGATGTTGATGTTTAGACATATGCTTGTTTATTCAAGTATTTTTTGCAAGAATATTTAGCATTTGTAGTAATATTTAACCTATTTTGAGTTGACTACATTTACATTCAAAACTCATGACATTTAGCATTTGCAGCTTGACTTTAGAAAGTCAAACTACAAATGCAAAATGTCATGAGTTGACTGTATTTCCATTCAAAACATGTATGGGGATGACTTCATTTCCATTTAGCACAAGGGGTTGTTTTTATTTGCAGACTGCAAACTGTAATGTATGGGGATGATTGTATTACAGTCAAAACTCATGACATTTAGTATTTGCAGTTTGACTTTAGAAAGTCAAACTGTAAATGCAAAATGTCATGAGTTTTGACTATAATTCCATTCAAAGCATGTATGGGCATGAATGCATTTCTATTTGGTAAAAATCATGACATTTAAAACTCATGACATTTTGCATTTGCAATTTGACTTTAGAAAGTCAAACTGCAAATGCAAAAGGGCTCATGGCATAAAGGGGTGTTTGGATTTGCAGACTGCAAGCTGTAGTGTACGGGCATCACTGTATTATAGTCAAAACTCATGACATTTAACATTTCCAATTTAACTTTAGAAACTCAAACTACAAATGCAAAATGTCATGAGTTTTGACTGTAATTCCATTCAAAACATGTATCGGCATGACTGCATTTCCATTTGGCAAAATTCATGACATTTTGCATTTGCAAGTCAAACTGCAAATGCAAAAGGGCTCATGGCATAAGGGGGTGTTTGAATTTACCCAATTCTCAGTTTCATAAGTTTGGATCTGTAATCCATCTAACATCTCCACAACTACCAATTCTAACATATAACATAAGGTAATCATAAACAGAAAGATCATATCATTAATACTACATATAACTAGTTCATATCATTAATATTACATCCAAACAGAAAGATCAGAACAGAGAACCTACTACATTATCAAAACATCAACAACCCTAAAACCCTATGTTTAACCATGAACAAGACAAAAGCAACAAAATACAGGACCTATGAATCCCTACTCATTTTCTTCCATTTCAACCACATAACTATCCTTCAGACCAATCCCAACATGAGTTGTTGTTCCAAAACCCCAAGCTTCATAGAATCCCTTGCAACAATTTCTCTCATGTGATCGAAACACCTTACAGCACCCCCCCCCCCTTGCTCTCCTAATGCTTCCAGTTCTACTCTCAACCTCTGATTCTTATTGTTGGTCATCCTAAGGCCAGCACACTGATCACGTAGAAACCCCGCAAAAGCTTCTTCTTCAGCGCCCTTTTGAACAAACCACACCTTTATACGATCCCGCAGGCGCGATGAATCAGCAAACTCTATTAATTGATCTAATATTTCAAAAGTAGCCACTGAATATTTATATTAAGCAAAGAGTTTAGATGTAAATATGAGAAGATACAACACAAGACAGATATAAATAAGCAAAGTAAATTTCATTGGGAATTTTATTTGCCTCAAAAGACATGATTGTATATAGGAGATGATGAGACTCTCTAATTAATACCTGCATAATGAGTTATGAGGAGTTTTAAGGATAGATGTGACTAAATACATTGTAACTAGTTTTAGATTAAGTTACTAAGCCATTGGGGGTCCAAGTTGTAATGTAACTAAATACATTGAGCATTCATGTCTGATTTTAAATGTGAATGCTCCAATGACTGCATTTCCATTTGACTGCAAAGTCAAAGGTACATTTAGCATAAGAAACTACATGATACAATAAAGAAACATCAAGAAACTACATGATACAACTTAAATGATACAACTTAAAGTGTTCCATAGAAGCCCCATAGTTTTCTCTCATGTTCCTCATCCAACTCTTCTTCTTGCCTACATTTCTCCAACCACTCATGTTCAACCCGTGCTTGCCTTGCTTCTTCATCAAGTGCAAGGTTTAATGCTTCTTCATTAGCCATTTCTTGATCAGTAACATTCCCATAAACCTGCAACTCCAAATCAGCCATTTCTTCTTCATCTATTAACATTCTACTCCCACCTACACCACTGCCACTTTCAGGAACTGTATCCTTACAGAAAAGCTTAACCACGTTTCTCGTTGTAATGTTAAGGTAATGCATTGATGGTTTAGGAGAAAAAACTAAAAAATTAGCAAGTATCAAAGCAACTCCTACAGTAATATCCTTTCCATAACCACCCTCATCAATGACTTTGTGATGTATTGTACCAGGTATTGTAATTGAGAGATCTTTCAGAATCACTGTGAGATTGCCAATCACATTCGGAGAACAAGACTTGACTATTGCAACAACTTGGTCAAGTTTCCCATTCTTAAGAAAGTTCTTGATGTCTCCTAAACACCCACTCACAATGTCATCATTAGCATTCACATAGTCAGTGGCACTAACCCACGACCCACTCTTAAAATCCTCATCCCCACCCACATCCTCAACAACCTCCTTCATATATTCTTGTGTCGACATTACACACCCCTCCTCACCATCCTGAATATTCATTTGTCTAAGTAGGCTACTTGAACAATACCCATAGGATCGGGTATTATCCTAACTGGCTTTTGGGTTGCGGTGGATGATTCAACACGTGTGCCGCTACACGGAGGAAGAACGTGTGTTAATCTGAGATCAGAATCGTCTATATTAAGATTGAGTTCCCATTGATCATTTTGGTTATTGAGATCGGAATCCATTTTCTTGAAGAGAAAGTGTTACTGAATTTATAGGGTTTGGGGGAGAATCTAATCTATATAAGTGTTAATGAATTTAGTTCGGGGAGAATCTAGTCGTGGAAGATATAATTTTGTTAACTAAAAATGGAGGGAAACTTAGAGGAAACAAATGGGAGGGAAAAACAAACGTGGAAAAAAATATTGACATGGAAAAAAAATATTGACGTGGCAAGTAGAAAAGTCAACACGACTAGTTTGACCGGTAACAAATGGAAAAATACCAGTGTTTACCCTTATTTTATAGGTAACAAAACTCAAGCTATGACTACAATAAGAACCCATATGTATTACAGCATACTAACGAGCTTCACTTTGAACTTATTATGTAATGGCAAGGTTATGTTAATGATATTTCTATGAACATGTTACAATCTAAAGTTGACAGAACCTGGAACTTTAAGGGCTAAAGGAGATCATTGAGCTATAAATAGTCATGAACCCAGCTAGGGTTTCATAACTGTTATCCACATCTTATTTTTTCTCTTTTAAAATTGTCTCTCTGATTTGTAGTCTATGATAGTTATCTTGATATCACTTTGATTTGTTTCTTGTATTCATCTTTAATCAATCTCTTTATTTGATCATAGATTTTTGAGTGATTGCGAGTATTGTTGTGAGGTTTTGATAACACTCTTTGTGAGGGCTATCGTTGTCTTTTGTATGTTTGGTTGCACTCGATTGAGGACAATATTATGTTAGGATTCATTAATATATACTACATATAAAGTATTTTGCCCCAAACCTTGAAAACTGAAAACTTAAAAACTTAAAACTTAAAAAATTAATGCTTGAAATATATTTATGGAAGAGTTGAACTAGGAAGGGTTTACAAAAACTGAATTCGTCACAATGCATATTAAAGAATTATAGCTGGACATGTATAAACCAGGAAAGTATTAAATGGAATTATGGCTGAAATACAAGTCTATACATTGCTAGAAATACATGGCCGAATTTTAAGGAATTATGGCTAGACATGTATGAACCAGGAAAGTATTGAATGCAATTATGGGCTCGAATATAATTTACTATATATAAAGCATACCATTTTGATTATAAAACTAATCATATTAATGGCCAAGACATACAACACACACAAAAACCCTGCTGCCACGATACTCTTATCACCGCCGCATCTGCCGAATCCGCCACCATCTCTTGGTGGTTTAGGTGGTTTCAGGTAGTCTCGATGGGTACCATTGGTTGTTGTTTTGGGTGGTTTTTGTAGTTGGTAATTTTTGATTATTTAGTTGGTGTTTTTGGCCGTCCATCACCATCTCGCGGTTGCTCTATCATCGTCATGCGGTGGTTTTTTGGTTTACGTCTATCGATATGCGTGCTTAACTTTAAATGCAGATGGTAACACGTTGAGGATGAAAACCGTTTACAAGGTTTGTTCATTTTTTGGCCATTTTGTTTTTTCATCTATGTTAATATCCATTTATGAAATCCTTTTGAGGCCGGTGATAAAATTATAAAAATCAGCTGGAAAAGAAGATATGTTGTTTATGGTCTATATACAAGATCTGAGACATGTTTGAATTTGATGGTTTTAAGTGTGTTTGAATATGTGATTACCTGCTCGTTGCTTCGAGTTTGTTTGGATTTGACAGTCTACACTATTGACATTTGAGTTTGGCATGTATAAATATTTTAATGTCATAGAGTAAATGTACACATGTTTCAATCTAAGTTTATATTGCTTCAGTGTGTCAATGCCACAAGGTTTGGCTTTGGGCTGAACATCGACTTAGTACAACATGTTGTTGTATGAACAAACTGTAAATGTCACCTCTATAAAGATCTATACTATATCTTTATCTTCCTATTTATAGGTTCAAGGTTTAAATTGTATCGAGATATCATTTAGAGTGAACAAGTGCGTATATTTGCTTTAAAAATTGTTTAAGCTTCGGAGGTACAACTTATACATCGAGGTTCAATTAGGCTAACAGTAATACATTATTGACCCTTATTATCGGCCATCTTTTCTAGGAAAAGGACTTTTTCTGGGTTATATATATTTGTACTTATGTTGGGCCTACTTGGGGCAAGAAACATAAATAAATGTATAGTTTCATGGGTTGTATGCTTTTTTTCAAATTGCTTATTTGTATGTATTTTTTATCTCATTATTTGTTCTTTACTTTTTTTCAGGTTAATGTGTGCCATCATATTGAAAAGTTATAAAAATAAAGGGATAGAGCAATATGGTTATTATTGTGTAGTTTGCTCCTTAACATAAGGTATGCCTTTCATATTTAGTAGATTTCAATTTTATTGCTCATTAGTTTTTGTTGTTTATTTAGGGTTTCCATCAAGACTCGGAAATTGATTAGTGGAAGACATAAATTTTATCAATACATATTTTCTTTGCAGGTCTTTAACATTCTCTCCAATGTGATAGTCTAAATCTGAAACAGTTTGGTCTTTTGTTATAAACAAGTTCATGGTGATTACTCAGAAGATGCATGTGTAAAGATTGAGAGGCCTGGTAGAGAAGAGAGATTCCTGAAGAAACTGAAGTGATTGGTGCTTAAATGAGATTTTTTACCTCTCTTTTATAATAATAATTCAGCAGATGTTTAATTAAAAAGTCGTCATGTATGTTTGTTCTCTTTTTACGAAGTAGTAGAGATGTAACAATGTGGATTTTGTTTCTACGAGAGATTAGAGTTTTGATAACAAAGATAACAACACAATGGTTGCCTAATATTTCATTGATCAAAATAGTGTTATATTTCCACAAGTTATACATGGTTAATGATTGTCCGCTGCTAAAAATTCTTGATGTATGTCTGCTGCTAAACTGCTAATGATTGTCCACATTTGTTTTTATGTTTTTCTCTTAAAAGAAAGATTAACCCTGGCTAATTTTGTTATTTATACCATGTACACATTTCTCTCTTTATGTTTATATTATGTTGTTCAATATTCCGTTTCAAAGATGCCTTTCTCTATAAAAGTTGGTTACTTATAATCCCTAACAGGCACTTGGCATATTATATAATCATAAACTTTCATTCTTAGAAAGTTAGAAAATGACATGTTAAATGACATAACATGAAACTTTTTGTACTAATACCACAACTTGAGCATGACTTTTTTATAACCATGAGGCTGTCCATGATCTGGGTAGAATATGTCTGATATTGACATCTTCTTTGTGAGGAAGATTATTAAAAACTATATCTTTGAACTACCTACTTTTAATTAATAGGACAAATTGGTCGATTAACAAGAGCATAACAGTTAATCAGGTTTTCTTAATCAACATTCTTCCCATGTTTTATTTTTGCATTATTTTTAGTCACCAACCTAAACCTCATTGGTATATTTTAGTTTAATTTTCACTTAAAAGCATTGTTTTTTCACCAACTTCCATCATCACTTGCCATTACCAACAACACCAAAAGGAACATGGGCTATAGCTTGTAATATACACACCAAAGATATGCAAAACAAGAAATGTTACTATAGCGGTATAAGTGATGGAATTACATAATTTTTATTCTTTTAGTGTTTGAAGCCGAGTTCCTGATTTCTTTAGCCGTCACAGAATAAGGTGTAGATGCTGATCGGAGAGAGGGTGACTTGTCAATGTATGCATAGTATCTGTTGCCATTCCAATGTAAAATGATCTAATTTGTGGAGGAATGTGACCAACTATCACCTGTGAATAAGATTTAACATCACACATAAAAATTACTCGTAGCGTTTACTTGTGTTCCCCTTGAGAAAAGTTTTAAAATGAGTGCAAGGGCTAAATGGAATGAACAGTTTGAGTACTTGGTGGTCGCCTGGTTCATTAATACAACCTGCTCATCAATGAGGAAAAGTGATTTAGCAAACACACACTGACACACATATACAAGCCAATGCTAGCATGTAGGTATAGATGGAAAATTCGGCCCGTTTATATCATTAAGGTTATTGTTTGTCTCTAATATGTCAATATAGAAAATTTACTAAAATGGAAAGAAGGTTGAATGGGTCAAAAATTACCAATGTATAATAAAAATGCATAAAACCTCCAAAACAATTTTAATTTGAATAATTATATTACAAAGGTGATAATGCAGTTCCTTTTGATTAAATTTTACCCATATAGAACTAAAAAGGAATGTTATCACGTCACCCATACTAGACCAGACGCATTTTAACTAGTACTAGAGTCATCTTTATTTGCTGAGTTCATCTGCCCAACCCAGTTTGCAACCACTAATTTTAGTTATAAAAATCCACTCTAAGTGCCAATATGTGGCTATATTGACTCATTCTTGCAATCCATAAAATAGGTATGCATACTGCATAGCCAAATGGAAATAAACCATCTATATAGGACTAAATATATTTAGATAAGCCCTACATAAACCGAAAAATCATGTGGGTAAAGTATTCTTACCGCCACCCCAGATTTTTGGGCAAGTTTCATCAATTTCAAGGCCATTCCACCAAGTACTCAAGTTCTAGAAGCCATGTCATCAAAATCTTGACGAAAGTGAAATGTGATGCTATCAACGATTAACACCTTAACTTGTATAACATTCAACAATGTGATAGGTTTTAAGGCTAACGTCCTACCATAATCAAGGAAAAATCTTTGTGAATTAACAAGCCTTTTGATATTGGAAACATTGAAGGGTAGGCAAAAAAAGTTGGTTAACTAAAGAAGTAATATGACCAAAGTTTTTACCCTTTTATGCATTTTGCCCTTAGCTATTATAAGTTAATGTATTAATGGCCACAACTAATGCATATATGTGTGGAAAACTTAAAACGTGGATGTTTTCGTACATCTTTGTGCTCTGTGATGAACTTTTCTAAAAAATTGATGTTGGAATATGGTAGTTGGTTCCGCATTTTATACATTAGAAATATGTGAGCCTATTGAGGGCACACATGTTAATACACGAAGAATATGTTTTATTACTTCACGATATAAATATTTATATAGTCGTTAATTACGTTAATTGTTTAACTAATTAAACGTATATATTAAATATAAAACCAAGGGACTAAATTGGACAAAACCCGAACCACGAGGGGCCCATTGTTTGGCCAAATCCCTTAGGGTTCTAGAAGGAGGTGTTTGTTTGGTTATAGAGTTGGAGATGGAAAAGGAAACTTGTTGTACAAGAATTAGGGTTGGGTTTGTACCTATATAAACAAATACCCCATACCTCATTCTTCATTCAATCAATCCCTAAATCACTTGAGAATTTTCAGTGCTCCTTTCTCTCCCAAAAACTCTAACCGAAACCCTAAAACTCTTACAAGGGTTTTCGGTTCTTTTGTTTTTCCCTCAATCGAACTCGAACAAACCCTCCAAGGGTTTTCGGTTTTCATTGTCTTCCTACTTGGCGATTCAAGGTCCTCACTTGGTGCTCGTTTGGTGTTCTCCTAGCTCGTTGAAACAATATACCCAAACTAGGGTTTTGGTTCATTGGCTTTCGGTTCTAGGTTTTTCGGTTGGATTATAAACCCTAACCGATTTTCAATTAATAAGGGTTTCTTGGTTTTCGGTTCAAGACTCACAAGGGTTCGTTTGGTAATCGGTTTGACACGTGGTTTTTGGTTCGTGAAGTCAAGTCTAGACAGTTTGGCGTGTTCGCTTGACGTGATTTGTGTGAGCAACCGTAGAGGTGCAAATTTAACCACTAACTCGTTTTCAAGATCAATAACAAGAGGTATGTTTACTACTCTTTATTATGTATTAATCTATGTGCTGAAACTAGATCCTTTCCGCTGCGTACTCGTAGCTAATTGGTTACCTAGTTGGTTAAATCCCAACAGTGGCATCACGAGTCAACTCGTTTTTACATTAGGGTTACACATTTTAAAATTAAATCGTGTGCCTTGTATTACGCCTAGAATTTGATTTTTGCTTGATCTGCTGCGTTTTATATTTTATTTATTGTTTTTTTGCAAATATGACAAAGATTATGCAAATCCTTGCCATAATTAAATAAAATATGTTAGATCTAGATCTTGAAAACTATTAATTGTTAATATAGGTTAAAAAAGAATTAAAATTAAATTGTTAATTAAGTAGATTAGTTTCCTTTTGATTATGATTTTTTTAGTTAATCACACTACATATCTAAAAGATCTTGATTTTTATTTATGGTAATAAAATCTTTTATTTTTTGGAAACTAGATCTTTTAAATATTTAGTCTGATTTTGTTTCCTTTTCTGGCCATAAGACCTACTCAATCACTTTTGTGATGAATGGGGTGATCTAGACACATTGATGAAAACCTAGTGAGGGTCTTATGGTTCTCCAATTGGGGAAGACTCGCTTGAGAACTCGTATTTTACATGTTTACTTGTTTATTTAATGTCATCTTTAGTATTTGTCTGCTTATATGCATATGTTTACTTGATTACTCATTTACACGCCTAATATGTATGCAATACGTACTAATACTTAAAGATAAAGATGATATTAAAACCGGTCTATTAATTACACGCCTAATACATGTTCATTGTGACCTGCTATTTGTTTCGTGGAAAACTTGTTTTTTTAAGAAAATTAATAAGACTCTAAACTATGAAACTTGATTTCTTGGTTAATTAAAAACTGGACATTATGAATTATTGGGAAGTACGGCTCATCCACTAGAACAAACTATAAGAGAAGTTTAAGGCGGACATTCCTAAAGAATCCAGGTTTTTAATATGCTTCGCGCTGACCTGATTCTCCGCTTCTTTGTGCGTTCGATTGGAGTTATCGAGAACCAACGTATTACTACAATGTTGTCTATAAAGATTTTAAAAATAAGTGCTACAAAGTTGTTTGCATGCCTCTTTGTACACGCTTTTGACACTTTTATGTGAATACCCCTATGTGAAAATTTTAAGTCTATGCCAGCCAACCAAGAACACGTGCATTTGGCTTGACCTCTTTGGTCAGACCTTAGGGTCATTCCAACCCATGGCGAATTTTGTTCACTGGTCAGACCTATGGCGATTTTTGCATGTTCTTGCTTGGTGGACTTAAATCGTGTATGCTTGGTCAGACCTTGGACCCGAGGCATAATATGAGAACTAAACATGCTCATGACATTATTATATGGACACTAATTTGTAATTAAAGTCTCATAAATCTAAGAGTTACATCAAATGCAATTAACGCTCGTCGCTTACCTCTTGCCCTACTTGTTTACTCATTGGTCAGACCTTTAGTAATAAGTGAGAGGTCAAGTTGGATCTTATTCTTAATTAGTAAATTAATTGGGTAGTTAATTATATTAAGAATTTAATTATCAAAAATACTAATAAATTTAAACTTTTTCTAAATGTTGATGACTACCACCGTAGTAAACAATTCGTTATTCAAGACGTTTTTTGAAAAACAAAAATTAACTGGACTCAGTTTCATTGAATGGTACCGTAATCTTCGGATTGTGTTATTAGTTGAAGACAAGTTACCATACTTGGAGCAGCCAATACCTGCTATGCTAGTTCCACCTGGTGGATAAGTACTTCCTCCGGATGTCCTTAACACCCACACTGCTTGGGTCAAGGCTTCGAAGGAAATTGTTGGTCTTATGCTTATGACCATGGACCCAAATATCTAAAAGAATCTGGAACAACTTAATGCATATGATATGCTAAAGGAACTAAAAATATTGTATGCACAACAGGTAGAGCAGGAACTTCTTTAGACCGTGAGAGAATTTCACGCGTGCAAACAGAAAGAAAGATAGTATGTAAGCTATTACGTTCTAAAAATGAAGAGTTATATAGACAATTTGGAACGTCTCGGTCATGCCATGACTCAAAACCTTACAGTGAGCCTCATCTTGGTCTCTCTAAGAAAGGAATATGACAGTTTTGTGCAAAATTATAACATGCATAGCATGGGGAAGACCGTGACTGAGTTGCATGATATGCTTAAGCTACATGAGCAAACTCTACCACTAAAAGAAGTTGTACCTACACTTCATGCAATAAGAGCAGGAAGGGTCCAAAAAAAACCAAAATAAGAAATCGCATAAGACTATTAAGGGGAATCAAGGGAAAGGCAAAGCAAAGATGGGAAATGCACTTGTGCCTGCGCCATATTTTGCTCCCAAACCCAAGAATTCTCCAACACCCAAGAAGGATAATCTAGCGAAGGACGCGATCTGCCACCAATGTGGTGAAGTAGGTCATTGGAGAAGGAATTGTCCCGTTTATCTCGCAGAGTTGATGAAAAAGAAGAAGCTATCTCAAGGAGCTAGCACTTCAGGTATTTTTACCATAGAACTCTATTCTTTTCCTAGTACATCTTAGGTTTACGATACGGATTATGCTACTCATATCTGTATAACTACTCAGGGTCTTAGGAGAAGTAGGAAACTGAAGCCAGGAGCTTTAAGTCTGTACGTGAGCGATGGTCATCGTGCAACAGTTGAAGCTATTGGAGAATTTCACTTGTGTTTCCCTATTGGACTAGTTTTTATTTTACACAATTGTCATTATGCTCCCTCTATTACAAGAGGCATCATTTCAGTTTTACGTTTGTACAAGGATGGTTTTGTTAACCGCTTTGAGAATGATAATTCAATTTTAGTTTCTAAGAATAATTTGGTTTATTTTTGTGCTATCCCACGGGATGATATTTATAAAATTGATTTGTCTTCTTCTAATACAAATGATAGTTCTATGTATGCTATTATCAATAAAAGATCCAAGCTTAACTTAGACTCTACTCTCTTGTGGCACTGTCATCTTGGACATATTAGGAAGAAACGCTTTAAGAAGTTGCAACATGATGGACTTCTCGATTCAACTGACATTAAGTCTTTTGAAAAGTATGTTTCTGGCATGTCTGGAAAGATGGCAAGAAAACCTTATTCACATCCAGTGGAAAGGGCTAAAGATCTACTTGGACTAATACACACTGATGTATGTGTTCCATTTAGAACTGTGTCAAGACAAGGAGGAAGCTACCTTGTCACTTTCACTGACGACTTTAGTCGTTATGGTTATGTTTACTTGTTAAAACATAAACATGAAGTGTTTGAAACTTTTAAAGTGTTTCAAAAGGAAGTAGAAAACCAACTCGGGAAGACCATTAAGTCACTACGTTCTTATTTTGATCGTAGAGGTGAATATATGAGTTCAGAGTTTTTGGATCATCTAAAGGAGCATGGGATTATTTCCCATCGAACTCCTCCTTACACGCCACAACATAATGGTGTGTCGGAGAGGAGAAATAGAACACTGCTAAACATGGTTCGCTCCATGATGAGTCAAACTACTCTTCTAAAGTCCTTTTGGGATTATGCCCTTGAGTCTGTTGCACGCATTCTCAGCATGGTTCCAACTAAGAAGGTTGAAAAGACACCATATAAAGTATTGCATGGGCAAGCTCCTAAGTTGTCTTACTTAAAGGTTTGGGGTTGTGAGGCACTTGTTAAGCGTGATACACTTACCAAACCTGACAAACTGGAACCCAGTTCTATTAAGTGTATCTTTGTAGGATACGCAAAAGAAACGATGGGATATTCTTTCTACTACCCACCCAAGAACAAAGTTTTTGTTGCCCGGAATGCTGAATTCTTTGAGAATAGTCTTTGATGTGTCGTTGTGTGGTGTATATTTTATTGATTCAAGTTTTAAATTTATATTTTTCCGACTAAACCAAAAACAACACTTTAACGGGAAGTGTACCCGATCGATAGTAGTTTCATGGTAAGTAGGGTGTCGAGCACTTAAAGCGAGGTTAAATCTATCAATTTAATTAATATCTTGGTTATCTAATCTATGTTAATTCTATTCTATTCTAAACCTATGTCAGTCTTAATCCTAATTCTAATGGGAAAAATGTGGTTTTCAGCATGAGAGACTGGCATGGTTTGGTTGGTGACTACAATCAATTCAAGGCACTTTAACCCACGCGAGCTAATTAACAAAAGATAAAAGAGCGGTCGAGCCAAATATAAGAAAATTGTATTAACCATTATTAATCTGATTAGAAAGTTGGTTTGTTTATTAAATGTAATGATTTCTTCTCTCGAGGTGGCATATCATTCTTAAGACTTAGGCGTTACATCATCCTAAGGCCTAGACACATTAATTCTGTTACAATTAAAGCATCCGCATAAAGCATCCTTATTTGCTGATTATAATCTATCTTAGGGATTAAAGCAATGGTGATCTTGTTAAATCTTAACTCATAGAGACTTTACCTACTTACCACTTAATGGTAATTTATACACTAGTAGTCTACTTGTCCAACTATCCAATGGAATCAGAACGTTACTTGTTAAATTATCTAGGTCACCTGCTAGTCAACACGATCAATAAACCATTGGCAATATCCAATTAACTAGTTAAGCCCGAAGCGTATCCTAGACACAGATTTAGAAGGACAATATTTGTGATCCTATAGTTCTAGATGTATCAATTACTATATGGAGAGTTATCCCAGACTCTAGATCTACTTGGTCTGTATCACTAGATCCAGTTGAATGATAGGTCGCATACAAAAGCGTGTAGACAAGTATAAATTGATCAACATAAACAAGCATTCAACGACAAAATCAAGAAATTGAGATAAACAAATACCAAACATTCAGATCTTCATAATAATGGCAAATACCCGAAGGTATCAGCCTTCAAATGTCATAATAAATACAAAAGCAATTATTTAGCCAAGGTAAACTAACCGAGTTAACGAATGATACCAAAAACTGAATGATTACTAAAGTATACGAAATTACACGTTGTCTCCTATGGAATTAACAACGTTGCTCGACCTCTTCTGCTCTCCTTCTCCTCTGAAAATCGACTTTTATGGTTTAGGTATCAAGAATATGATTTAGCACAATTAAAACTCGTTTTTGAGCCTTCTATTTATAAGGTCTGGAAGTCGGTTCGATATGGCGTATCTAAGAATTGGATACGGCGTTTAAGTATTGTCTTCTTGGATTAATAGTTTTTTTTAAAGTATAGACCACGCTTGATACCTTCTAGAATATTCACATACTATATCTTCAATACGGTGTATTGACTTCTTCTGGATACGACGTATTGAGCTTTATTCCTCTGTGGTCTTTGGTGAGTGCAGGCACGGATACGCCGTATCTTCCTTGATGGATACGGCGTATTGGTCTTCAGAATAATAATCTTCAAAATTATACTCATTTAAGCTCCAAAATGGCGCCGCCTTTTGCTAACTTTACCAATTACCCATAATTACGTTACTGTGTAATTCTCAAATATAAACGATTAATAACAATTAATTTGCAATAACTATAACAAATGGGTTAAAACATGGATAAATATGCGTAATAAAATAGACGTTTTTGATAGTCATCAAAATATCCCCCCACTTGAATCTTACTTGTCCTCAAGTAGCCTTTAGAAAATTATAAAAATGCATCCCTAAGGATATTTTCCATTAAGCATTTATTTGATCTATTACAAGTACACAACCAAACACCTCACGAAATAGGAAGATGAAAACACTCAAATCACTCAACTAATCTATGTGGTAACATGTAACTAATTGCTCAATTGCTCGATCGTGACGAGTATTCTATCATAAGCTTGGCAAGGATACATATCTCCACCACTAAAGCCAAGGAGTAACAAGTTTATAAAGGTAAATATAGGTTTTTGTATGGAAAGGCTTATGGTTGATCATTCTACAATCTTTCACCAGAAGTACCACTCTAACAAGGCAGCTGAAGCACACATACATGGCTGTAACGACGGAATAGACATGAACGCTCGATCACATCCTCATTCGCGTAAAACCCATGGTTAATCATTAGGTGAGAGGAAAGTAAATTGTTGTTAAATAAAAATCAAGAAACAAATAGATTAAGCCGAAAGTACAAGTTGCTAGACACTTTTTCCCGACCGTTAACATGATAAAGACACGACTATTTACAACGTCTTGATCATTGATCAAAAACAACAATCTAAGTTGGCGTTCCCGTAACAGTCAACTTCCCAATCATCCTAAAATTTTACATACTCTATAAGGCAAGTGGCAATATCATCCACTTTATACAATACTCTACATCGTTGATTTTTGTTGCGTATCAACTAATAATCAATTCTTCGTGTAATTCCTTCGGTAGTTGCGAAACGATTATCTTCAAACTTTCTTTCTCTCTCTCTTTTTGCTGAATTTTTTTCTCATTTTTTCGATTTTTTTTACCAAACATTACTTCAAATCTTGGTGTAGTTTCACCATCTTCACGATCATAATAATTCCGGATAATTCCTTTGTTAGTTCTTCGTTCTTCCGATTCACCATTAAGTGTGACGGCAGTAAAATCACATGAGTTTGGACTACTAATATACATTCCCATTTGCAATGCGCAAATTTCCAACCGCACCAAAGATAGAAAATGACACAAGACTTAGGAAATACAAACTTTACACTTTAAGCAACTAGCAACTGTAAATTAAACTTAATCTAACAGGGTAGGTTAAGGTGTAAGGGTGTAACAAAACAAATAGTTGGTGTAATTCCTAAAGGATTGGCTCTACGAGTTTTTCTAATGGATCTTCACTCTAAAGATGAGAGTGGAAAAGGGTTTAAACAGGAGGTTAACTAACCGGTGTAGTTAGTTAATAAGCAACATGTAAAGGCGATTTGGGTGTAATCCTAAAATTTACCAATTTAAACAAGTTACTCTAATTAAATAATACTCATTATTGTGGTCTCGAGTGATATACCAAGCCAAGTTCTAAAGTCTACAACATCACCGGCACACTTATATTTTGTGGAATTTGGGTAAACATTTAGAAACGGAAAGGCTAAATCCTCATAATATCCAACAAGAGTTTATTGTGTGCGGGTTATGTATCAAGTAATTTCACAAAAGTATGCTTGAAATTTTTTTAAAATTTGAGCATAATTTAAGCATTTTACTGTGAAAAATAGGACAAGTAAACATTCTAATTCCATCCCCCACTTGAATTATACAACGTCCTCGTTGTATATATAAAACATTAAATACGGGAATTTAAAAAGAATTAGAATGAGAAACTCCCCTGATATTTGCTCGGTAGATTCTCTAAGTTGCGTTTATGAGCAAGATTGTGTGATGGAAAGGCGTCTGAATCCTAGCACGAATAGCTCACACATAGAATTCTAGAAAATATACATTCCACCAACTTCGTTGATACTTCTTTCACGAGGTCCTGTATAGAATATAAGAAAAACATGTGCATTCCTATCTTGGCACCTATGGTTAATTTAAACTAAACACACTAAATACGAGTCAGTCTGGGTGGATACGGCGTATCAGGTTAATGAATACGCCGTATTGCAGAACTGACAATAATGTTTGTAAAGTGCAATAAAAAAATAAAGACTGATAACGTCCAGACAATCAATATGCCGTATGGTATGGAGCGGATACGCCGTATTGATGTCTGGGAAGACAGACTCGATAAAATTAAATAACAATCTGGGTTGTCTCTCGGGAAGCACTTTTGTTTACAGCAAAGTCTTTAAGTTAGACTTGTCTTCAGCTTCTCTTTACTCCATTCTAGTCACCATCCATCCTTCGTCCGTTATCCGAAATATTTCTTGGTAAGCTTGGCACGCTTCTTCTCTTGTGATTGTAAGATCGTCGTATTCGTCGTCTTTTTATAGCAACATACTTTTCATCATTATTGAACGAATATTTGATCATCATATATCTCCTTATATTGCACATTGGTAGCTCATGCACTTCACATAATTCTTCACTCTTATTATCTCCATGATTTGTCTCATAAGCATCATTGTAGTTTGCATTTATGTTCCATCATCTCATTTGTTCGTAATGTGACTCATCATCATCTTCTTTGATAAATCCTTCCATGATATCTTTGTTTCTTAAAGCCTCATATTTTAGTTCACTTTCTTCCAAAGCCTCGTACCATTCGTAATCCTAATAATGGAGTTGGTTTCCAATAATGTAGGTTCCGGGTAAGTTTCCCCCATTACAGTATCCATCATCCTTCCAACTACATGTTGGTCATTCTGAACATCCAGTCTTATAGTTGAAAGGCTTGCAAGTATGTTTGACTGGTGTGGGTTTGGTCTAAACTCCGGCGTTGGTCCATGGCTTCTCATCTACCTATGGTACGTCCTTGTTCCATTCATAGATCCAATCATCCTTGTAATCTTCATAGGTTTTGAATCCCTCAATGTCCTTAGTAAGGAAGTCTGGATCAATTTTTAAGAGATAGTTAAATTCTTTGAATGCCTTGCACATAGGTGTTTCAAAATTAAATTAATTAGTGTCGATCCTAAAGACTTCAGCAACTTCATCTATATCATCAGAAGATTCTTCATCTGTGAGCTTAACTTCATCATCTCCTCTGATTCAGTAAATCCATAATGCTTTCATAGTATATTGATCCATTGTCTTGTAGTTGAAAAACTTCGATCCCAACCATTCAAAAAATGCAACATCAGACAGAATATATCCCATATCATCATCAGCTTCATGCTCCGAATCATCAATCATTTTTTAGTCATATGGGATGTCAGCAATTTTGACTTCATATGTGAATAAATCATCACCCATTCTGCTTAATCGATTGACTTCATTGTTGAAAGCTTCAAGTGATGTATCGCAAGTGAGCGAAACATCTTCGACCTTAGCATCCTTAATTTTCTCAAACTCTCCTTTGATAACCTTTGTCATTCTTACTGAAAAATACCCATAAAATTATCTGTAGAACCAGCGGGAGAAAGGTATTAAAAAAAATTGGGTTTTAAGTCCGAGAATAGAAAAGAACTTTATCAGATGATCAATACGCCATATTCAATAGAAGTGAATACGCCATATTAATCAGTTGAATGAATACGCTGTATCGGACAGAAAGTTGGATACGCCGTATCCGATGGAAGTGGATACGCCGTATTCAGCTATCGACCAGAACAGTGTATTAGCAAAATAATTAAATGCGCATACAATTAAATGAACAAATATATACAAGCAAACAATTAAGGACAAATATACAAATATTACAGAATATACAAGAATATACACTAATCTAAATTACACTAATCCTAAGGGTTAGATCTAATCTAATGTTAAAAACCAAAATATCAAATAAAAATCAAGATTAATTTTCACTCCCCGACAGCGGTGCCAAAAACTTGATGTGTCGTTGTGTGGAGTATATTTTATTGATTCGAGTTTTAAATTTATATTTTGCCGACTAAACCAAAAACAACACTTTAACGGGCAGTGTACCCGATCGGTAGTAGTTTCGTGGTAAGTAGGGTGTCGAACACTTGAAGCGAGGTTAAATCTATCAATTTAATTAATATCTTGGTTATCTAATCTATGTTAATTCTATTCTATTCTAAACCTATGTCAGTCTAAATCCTAATTCTAACGGGAAAAGGGGGTTTTCAGCCTGAGAGACTGGCACGGTTTGGTTGGTGACTACAATCAATTCAAGGCACTTTAACCCACGCAAGCTAATTAACAAAAGATGTATTGGGTGGTATCAGTGGTACAAATTTATTGGTGTCTGCTCTAGGTTTGACACAACCTAAAGCAGGATGTGGTATCGTGCTTCCTAGTGTTTTGATACACTTTGGAGAAGATCCCACGGTTACGACCATCAGCTTACTTACCCTAGCACACACTATAAGGGGGCTCAGAAAAACTTATAAATGAATGAACTTAGCCATATCCTTCATTTCAGTACTTTTGCTCCCTTCAACACGTCCCTCTACTCAACTTGGTAACCTTCTCCGATCCGCTCAGAAAAAACAGGCAATTTTTCAGAGAAAGAAAGGCCTAGCCGAAGGAGAAGGAGGCAGGCGCTAGCTTATGATTTTCGTTGTCCAATCAACTAATGGGGTTTTGGGGTGTGCAACCTGAACTGCTTAATCTTTTCCATAATGTCAAAGAAATGGTTGCTGGTTGACGATTCCGTAGACATCGTAGATGAAATACGAACAATAGCAATTAATATCTTTGTTATCTAATCTATGTTAATTCTATTCTATTCTAAACCTATGTCAGTCTTAATCCTAATTCTAATGGGAAAAGGGGGGTTTTCAGCCTGAGAGACTGGCACGGTTTGGTTGGTGACTACAATCAATTCAAGGCACTTTAACCCACGCGAGCTAATTAACAAAAGATAAAAGAGCGGTCGAGCCAAATATAAGAAAACTGTATTAACCATTATTAATCTGATTAGAAAGTTGGTTTGTTTATTAAATGCAATGATTTCTTCTCTCGAGGTGGCATATCATTCTTAAGACTTAGGCGTTACATCATCCTAAGGCCTAGACACATTAATTCTGTTACAATTAAAGCATCCGCATAAAGCATCCTTATTTGCTGATTATAATCTATCTTAGGGATTAAAGCAATGGTGATCTTGTTAAACCCTAGCTCATGGAGACTTTACCTACTTACCACTTAATGGTAATTTATAGACTATTAGTCCACTTGTATAACTATCCAATGGAATCAGAACGTTACTTGTTAAATTTTCTAGGTCACCTGCTAGTCAACACGATCAATAAACCATTGGCAATATCCAATTAACTAGTTAAGCCTGAAGCGTATCCTAGACATAAATTTAGAAGGACAATAATTGTGATCCTATGGTTCTAGATGTATCAATTACTATATGGAGAGTTATCCCAGACTCTAGATCTACTTGGTATGTATCACTAGATCCAGTTGAATGATAAGTCGCATACAAAAGCGTGTAGACAAGTATAAATTGATCAACATAAACAAGCATTCAATGATAAATCAAGAAATCGAGATAAACAAATACCAAACATTCAGATCTTCATAATAATGGCTAATACCCAAAGGTATCAGCCTTCAAATGTCATAATAAATACAAAAGTAATTATTTAGCCAAGGTAAACTAACCGAGTTAACGAATGATACCAAAAACTGAACGATTACTAAAGTATATGAAATTACATGTTGTCTCCTATGGAATTGACAACGTTGCTCGACCTCTTCTGCTCTCCTTCTCCTCTGAAAATCGACTTTTATGGTTTAGGTATCAAGAATATGATTTAGCACAATTAAAACTCGTTTTTGAGCCTTCTATTTATAAGGTCTGGAAGTCGGTTCGATATGGCGTATCTAAGGATTGGATACGGTGTATTGAGGATTTCTTGGAGTAAGGACCACGCTTGATACCTTCTAGAATATTCACATACTATATCTTCAATACGGTGTATTGACTTCTTCTGGATACGGCGTATTGAGCTTTATTCTTATGTGGTCTTTGGTGAGTGCAGGCACACGCCGTATCTTCCTTGATGGATATGGTGTATTGGTCTTCAGAATAGTAATCTTCAAAATATCTTCATTTAAGCTCCAGAATGCGCGCCTTTTGCTAACTTTCACTAATTACTCCATAATTACTGCAATTCTCAAATATAAACGATTAAGTAACAATTCTTTGCAATAACTATACAAAATAGGTTAATAGCATGGGATAAATGATGTTATAAAATAGACGTTATTTGATGTCATCAGTCTTATAACTCAAGAAGCAAGTGGGAGTCTAGATGATCTTGAAATAATTCAAGAAGAAGATACGCATCCTTTTATAGACACTAGCTTACATCATGAAGAGGATGATCAAGAAATTGATGAACCTCAAAGTGATATCAATCCCATTCGTAGGTCCACAAGGACACGCCGTGCCATAGATCGATTATGTTTACACGTCGATGCTGAGGAGCATGAGGTAGGGGATCTTGGTGAACCCGCTAACTATAAAGCCGCATTGTTGGATCCAGAATTTGACAAATCTCTTAATGCTATGAATTTGGAGATGCAATCCATGAGAGACAATGAAGTCTGGGAGTTAGTTGATCTTCCTCCTAACGGAAAAACCATTGGTCACAAATGGCTCTTCAAAAAGAAGACCGACATGGATGGAGCAGTACACACCTATAAAGCTCGTTTGGTATCAAAGGGCTCCACTCAAACCCCAGGGATTGATTATGAAGAAACCTTCTCTCCTGTTGCAGACATTAGAGCTATTAGGATTCTTATAGCCATAGCTGCGTTTTATGACTATGATATTTGGCAAATGGATGTCAAAACTGCATTCCTCAATGGATATCCCAATGAAGAGGTATACATGGAGCAAACGGAAGGTTTTGTTAATCTAAAATATCTTAACCGAGTATGCAAGCTGAAGCGTTCTATTTATGGACTTAAGCAAGCATCTAGGCAATGGAATAAAAGATTTGATGATGAAATTAAGAAATTTGGTTTTAGTCAAAATCGTGATGAGCCATGTGTATATATAAAAGATAGTGGGAGTTATGTCACTTTCCTAATCTTATATGTCGATGACATATTTATCATGGGAAACAATATTCCAATGTTACAAGATGTAAAATCCTATCTTGGAAGATGTTTTGCTGTGAAAGATTTAGGAGAAGCTGCATATATTTTTGGAATCAAGACTACCAAGATAGATCAAAGCGGTTAATTGGTTTATGTCAAAATGCTTACATTGAGAAAATCTTGAAAATATATTTCATGGAAAATTCCAAACGTGGAACTATCCCAATGCAAGAAAAGCTGAAATTGAGTAAATCACAAGGTGCGTCAACACCTGCTGAAAAACAGCGCATGCAAAATATCCCATACGCCTCGGCTGTTGGATCAATTATGTATGCTGTGAGATGTACTTATCCTGATGTTGCGTTCGCTCAGAACATGACAAGTCGATTTCAACAGAATCCAGGTGAACTTCACTGGACTACTGTTAAGAACATTATGAAGTATCTTCATAATACTAAAGATATGTTTCTTATTTACGGAGGTGATATGAAACGAGAGCTCAGGGTTTCTTGCTACACTGATGCTGGATATCTGACGGATGCTGACGATCTCAAGTCTCAGACTAGATATGTGTTCATTTTAAATGGAGGTGCTGTTGACAGGAAAAGCACAAACCAAAGTATTTTTGCAACCTCATCTACAGATGCTGAATATATCGTTGCCTTTGATGCATCGAAAGAGGCTGTATGGATTCGAAAATTCATTTTTGGGCTTGGTGTTGTTCCCATAATTAAAGAACCCATAAGTATGTATTGTGATAATACTGGAGCCATAGCAATAGCGAAAGATCATGGAATCACTAAAGGTGCAAGACATTTTAGCGCAAAAGTTCACTATCTTCGAGAAACCATAGAAATAGGTGATGTGAGGATAGAAAAAGTTGACACGGATGACAACTTAGCTGACCCTTTTACAAAGGTTTTAGCATTTCCTAAGCATCCTGAATTGACTAAGAAAATAGGAATGATCCAGCTAGTAGTCACATGTAAATCTGTGTTTTATTAGTGTTTGGATAATTTGGAATTGTAAGACAGTTTTATTTTCTGATGAATAAAGATACTTGGTGTTTGTTTTTCATTCATATAATAACTGTTATTCTATATTTGCATGTTTAATCCTTGAATGATTTATCATTCTAAATATGTCCATTGTCGGTTAACAAATATGGGAATATTGTTACATAAGACAAATATGAGTGTTGGTTGATATTTTTGAATATACTGATTGTTCCCGTCAAACTCATGTGTATTCACAAGGGATGCATATTGGATACCCCAACTTTTGAACATTTACTTTTGGATCCCTGTCATGAGTAAGATGTCGAAAATGGTTTTAATAAGTCATCGTTAGACTTGAGATACAAACAAGTTCTGTATGTATGGATATCACCTTTTAAGTATAAGTCAAACGCTATCCTGAATAAGATAGTTATAAAGACTATTCTTGGAAGTAATGTGAAGCAGCATCCACAACACTTGTAGTCAACAAAGAATTTGTTCCTTCACTTGATATGTGTAGAAAGATACCATGGGCCCTCTCCAAATTAATCAGATAATTGCATGACCGTGCCTAAAGGGTAATTCAAGATAATTCTTGATTACATTTGGTAAATCTAAATTATTTCTATAACGAGAAACTAAATGTTAAACTATATCGAATGAGTTAGGATCCATATACATGGTTTAACGGTATCTAGAACAAAGGGATGATAATAGCACGAAATACATAACCATAATAAGCTGATATTGTTCTTGAAACTTTATCTCAAGTATTTCTAATTTAAAGGCAAGTGCAAGTGTTGCTAGACATTTTCATTGTCAATATGAATGCATTCTGCTACACTGACTCCCAAGTGGGAGCTGTTGAAATATGGTAGTTGGTTCCGCATTTTATACATTAGAATACGTGAGCCTATTAGGGGCACACACGTTAATACACGAAGAATACGTTTTATTACTTCACGATATAAATATTTAAATAGTAGTTAATTACGTTAATTGTTTAACTAATTTAACGTATATATTAAATATAAAACCAAGGGACTAAACTCGACAAAAACCAAACCACGAGGGGCCCATTGTTTGGCCCAATCCCCTAGGGTTCTAGAAGGGGGTGTTTGTTCAGTTATAGAGTTGGAGAGGGAAAAGGAAACAAGTTTCCTTGTTGTACAAGAATTAGGGTTGGGTTTGTACCTATATAAACACATACCCCATACCTCATTCTTCATTCAATCAATCCCTAAATCACTTGAGAATTTTTGGTGCTCCCTTCTCTCCCAAAAACTCCAACCGAAACCCTAAAACTCTTACAAGGGTTTTCGGTTCTTTTGTTTTTCCCTCAACCGAACTCGAACAAACCCTCCAAGGGTTTTCAGTTTTCCATGTCTTCCTACTTGGCGATTCAAGGTCCTCACTTGGTGCTTGTTTGGTGTTCTCCTAGCTCGTTGAAACAATATACCCAAACTAGGGTTTCGGTTCATTGGTTTTTGGTTCTAGGTTTTTCGGTTGGATTATAAACCCTAACTGATTTTCGGTTAATAAGGGTTTCTTGGTTTTCGGTTCAAGACTCATAAGGGTGCGTTTGGTAATCGGTTTGACACGTGGTGTTTGGTTCGTAAAGTCAAGTCTAGACAGCTTGGCGTGTTCACTTGACGTGATTATGTGAGCAACCGTAGAGGTGGTAATTTAACCACTAACTCGTTTTCAGGATCAACAACAAGAGGTATGTTTACTACTCTTTATTATGTGTTAATCTATGTGCTAAACTAGATCCTTTCCGCTGCGTACTCGTAGCTAATTGGTTACCTAGTTTGTTAAATGCCAAAAATTGATAAGTGCAATTTACTTCGTATATGTACAGACACGAAAGTAAAAGATGATCTCAAGAAAATCTTGGGGCTGCTTATCATGAGACCCCTTTCGGTACATGCGACTATATTCTGCCATGTCATCACTACAAGCTTCTGCAATCTGTAAAGCACGTTCCACCATGAAGCTACCTTTGGTATCTAACATCAGAAGACCCAATGCTAAGCTTTCAAAAATCATTGTAATAACAGAATTATGAAAAGTGCAATCTTACCTATATAAATTGCCTTGCCTCCAAGTCCACCATAATCGTATGGGATTTGAAAATTAACTGCAAGTTGAATTCTGTATCTCATGTTAGCAATACGATAAGGAACATTAATAAAACAACCAAAAAAGTCAAATGCTAAGTTAGACCCGAGTTATGTTTTCCCGATTCCTGGAACTCCACCTAATGTAAAAGAACAGAAAATTGTTTATTGAATTAATTAAAAATAAGCGCAAAAGTATATTAAAAATAACAAACCAATTTCAGTAACTTCTTTGCAACTTATTCCTCCACCTAAAATGCCAAATCTGCACATGATGTGGTTATACGTACAAGAACTTCCTCTTCCTGCAGCATATCCCAGGCACTCTGGGCACCTACAAAAAATGGCAAACATCTATAGTTGAAACTTACTTGCATCAAATTGCTAAAATAACTCATTCAAAATTATATTATGTTTTCATCCTAATATGCTAAAGCTAGAGGTAAGACGAATGGTCAATGGTGTCTGCCAGATCTTTCTGAACAGCAAATTTATAAATGATAAAGAAACTAACAAGTTGGAAACAAAAAACCAAACAAAGCGTGCATATTGTTGACAATAGTATGACCGCTACTGGTGCTCTCCAATGTACTGCCATTTGATACTCTTTTTAGAATTTCAAGTGCCTCCATTTCTGAAATCTTCAGTTCTGACCCAGTATGTTATCAAAGTAAGAATTGAATGAAATTGTTTATGCTGAAAGTAGGTCCATTAGGTCATGATTTGCTCAAGAATATCCAAGATAACAAGTTTAACATGTTATTTACATCATTTTCATTTGCAACTTATTAAGTAAATCATTAAAACCTTAATTTGCACTTATACATGTTAATACTTAACCAACATGTTAAAATACTTATACATTCCTTTTAACATAATATTATCATCCATATGACATGTAAATAACGAAGAAGATACGCTATTTACAAGTTTACGATAGTTAATACTTTTATAAAACAATTTTTATTAAAAGTACTATTCACCACAGAAACTTATACTTTATAAACATCAATAATATGATAAAACTTTCAATTACGAGAACGTGTTCGAAAGAATCGCTAAAAACGGAGCTATAACGAATAAGATACGACAAAAACGGGTTTTACGTTAATTAAAAGTATAAAAACGATTTTATAGCTGTTATGAATAGTAAAACACTATTCATCACAGAATCTCAAAAACCTAAAAATGTGATTTTATGATCACTCGTCTTAATACGAAAGCGTGGGCGTAAGAAACGCGAGAAACGGGCTTAAAACGACAAAGTTATGTCATTTTTACTAAAGGCGTAATTATAAACGTTTTTACTTTATAATTACGATTTCACTTAAACAAATAGATGGTGATATAGCTATATAGATTATATATGTTATTAGTTATCAAAGTGCTATAATACTAGGGAGTTTCATAATGAGGCATTGGTCCGCTCAGACTACACCTTAAAATATATATAATATAATAAAATATCAAATATATAGTAAGAATAGTCTAAAAGCAGAGTCAATGATACCGAGAAGTAGTATAGAGCTTTCTTTTAAAAACAGTAAAAAATTAAAGAATAAAAAGTTAAGAGTTTCATATGTTGTTTCATGGTAATCAACGCTGGTCGATTTTATCAACCCGAAAATCTTGAAATTCCTGAAAACATAAACTGGTCTCAACCACTTTAATCACACATACAGTTAAGTATATAACTAACCCAAAAATTCTATCTTCAACCGATGATGGTGATAGAGTAATATAAAATATCTTCACCTAAAATAAATGGAAGAAAAGATAATTGAAGAGTTTGTTCACGGAAGATCAAACTGACAGTATAGAAAACCGTGAAAATTACCCATATTTATATCCCTAATACGAGAGTGCGCGTGTTGGCAAAAAATCTAATAAAGCAACCGTAGTTGTGAAATGTTTCCTTTAGATTTAGAACATCCTCGAGTTACCAAAATAAAAAGAATAAAACGGAAAATTCATATAGAAGTTTTCAGCTCAAACTAACCATGCCAAAAAAATTCAACCGGATGGAAATATGTCCGAAAACATAATACCATTCCACAACACACATTCGCAGCACAAACACTTAATGTATACAAATATCTTCATTAAAAAATGGTAAGAAAGAGAATAAGTCAAGTTTAAGCAGAACATGAAGGTAAGATTTGTGATACCTTGAATAATGAAAGATATATGATTTTTATATGCATTGAATTAAAAGAACCCTGTGTTTTTTCCTAACCGTATACCATCCTGAAAATTATATAAGTTTTCGGTCAGTAGCTAAAACTATGAATCAAAAATAAACTAAATTATAGAATAATAACTAACTAGTACGTAACGTAATCTCGATGTGAAAGAACATAGATAGTTCGACAACCTAGAATTTTTAATGGTTCTTGAATAGCCTTCAAGATATGACTGCACTGCTTGGATCGCAATCTTTTGTCCTTGTTAAACTTCACAAATCTAGCCACCTTAAACAACGATTGAAAAGAAACGAACAACCTTTAGAGTTAAATATTCCACCAAAACAATTTTTTTACAGTAAACAAAAATAAAATTTGTTTTAGAGTTCATATAGGTTTTTCAAGTTATCACATCACCACAAGTGTTTTAAACTTGATGGGCGACGATTAACCGAAAACATAATATTATTCTAGACACATAACACCTGAATATAAGTTTGTATATTAGTCGCAAACAATTTCTTTCTCCAACCAATATGGGACATAATATTAGCATAGAAGACAAAATAGGTTTTTCCATAAAGAAATGGAAAATTGTTTATATAAATATTTCAATGACAAGGAAGAAAAAAATGCAAGAGGTTATCATGACGTTCTTAAAAAGAAAGCAAGCTGTGTCACTTGGAACTCCAAATATGAAGTTTAGAAAACAAACTAGTTTATGGTGTTTGGAGCATTATCTCGACGGAAACTAATTGCTTTGATTAACGTGAAATCACATGTTCTATTGCACTAAAATAGAAATTGCCAAGATTTTATTGTCTACATTATCCAAACAAAGCCGAGCTTTTTATAAGAAATAGTGGTTTGGAGTTTACTTAGCTAAAAAGTTCTAAAATACGATGATAAACTATGTTTTTGGGTTATGAACTTCAAAGTATTTAAGTATTACCATACTTGTTTTGGCCCTCGGTTATCTTGAAAACCGTGAGGCCGACGCTTCTGAGCTAAAAGAGCAATATTATGTACCATCAACTTCTCCACCTCCCTTGGTGATAACTTCATCTTCTCATCTTGATTATCATCCAAGTACTTGAGTTTGTACGTCCTATGATTTAACTTGCAACCCCGGTTTATATATTAGAGAAATGAATATCATATTCAAAGTAAGATTTACTTGAAAACCAATATGCATTAGTTTCTGCCTTGACCCCTAATCTAAAGCGATCCATTTTATATTGCACAATCAAACACCTTTTTTGATGACAAACTCGGAACCATATTTATAAAGGCAAGGAGAAAATCTTCTAGCATAAAAAAATACAAACCATTTATGCTTATTAAGTGTGTGATGATCTTATTCAAATGCCTCATGACATTCGATAATCATCTATGGAATATGATGCTGAAACGAAGTCCTGAATTTGATTTACAAACACTATTTCGGAAACTGCTTATTTTTAAACTGCAACAAAAAGTCCCAAACACCCTCAATCTGCATTAGCTGGGTCTGTCCAGGTCTTGGCCGGGTCTGACCGGGTCTTGGCGACCGCGTCTTGGCCGGTTATGGCCGGGTCTTGGCCGGTTATGGCCGGATATGGCCGGGTCTTGGCCGAATATGCCCGGGTCTGACAGAGTCTTGGCCGGATTTGACCGGATATGACCGGGCCTTGGCCGAATATGTCCGGGTCTAACCGGGTCATAGCCAGATATGGCCGTGTCTGGCCGGACATGGCCGGGTCTTTGCCGGGTTTGCAGGATATGACCGGGTCTTGGCCGAGTTTGGCCGGATATAACCGGGTCTTGGCCGGATCGAAGTCCTGTGCCGTAAAAGACGGGTTTTGTTCGAACAGTGTGGTTATACGTATCTGAAGACATTAAATAATTCAAAGTCTCTTACATATATTATCAAGTGAGGCGAGATTTTATATGTAATAAGTTAACTAGTACCTCTAGTATAAATGGGTTTCTAAATGCACATGCATGTATAAAGATGGTAAAAGGTTTGATCTTAAATTCTTGTTGCTGCTGCTCTAATAATGAAATATTGGAAATGTTTATGCACTGAATCAAAAAAACCTTGTAATTTTCACTAACCGATTACTTATGTGAAATCTTTAGTAGAAATCAATATTTATCGTTGAACCAAATAAATGTTTTTTGGGTCATCAAGTTATTACTGTATGATTAGTGGATCCTCACACAACTATATAATTTTTTGAGCGTGTGGAAAGAAGTTACAAATACGTACTCTCAAGTGGCATACTAATGTTGAAACATATGGACCTGTAGATACTTTGCACTTGATAACCTATCTACATGCATACAAATGAACGGAACATCATAAACCGCCGTCTTGAATCTTTGGAAGAGCCGATACCTGCCTTATTCATGTTTTAAATGCGATTTAGGACCATTCATACTCGTGCCTGCTTCGTTACAAACTGACAACTTCAATCGAGTTTTCGTAGATTAAACATTCTTAAGATGTAGAATACTCTTGTTATACAGTAACACATCTTCCACTCCAAACTTCCACATTTCGGGGTTTTGGTCGTCGCTCTTGTGTATACTTTTATACATGAATCGTTGTATGTGAAAAGGTTATTATTTCTGTTGAAAAATAAAGTCCAACAAACATTGAAAGCTAGCGTGGAATATAGACTCAAAGAAAACACCAACACATTTACTAATACCAAAACATTACGTTTTATTGATCAAAAGGAAAAGAATATGTACAAACGCCGCCGCAACGCCCCCTCATCCCCTCACCTCCTTAATATAGAATGAGGGGGGGGGAGAAAACCAACTCTAAACCGAGTTGAAACCTAGCTGCTACAATGGAGGTAAAGAAAAACACATATAGATCATATGAATACCCTCTATGGTATACTAAAGAGGTTCTGAAACCTACAAGAAATCCCTACTTGGGTCTAAAACTTGGGCTAAAGATTCACTATCCCTAATTTGATAAGGTTAATTTTGAGGAAGTGCGTTTTTAAGTTACTGGTGGAGTTTGTGAATTTTCCGAACCAATTACTTTTCGCGAGTAAAAACCCTCGTAAAATCTAGTTTCGATGATATTGTTATTACGATCTTTGTTGGTGAAAGCTAGAGTAAGTTCTAAGTTAAGATGAGATAGATAGGAATTCAACACCCAATTTGATTCTTGTAATTGTCTAGCACTTGCTAGTATTCTAATAAGTTGCCGTTTAAAAAAAACAAAGTTTTCACTATCCCATAACTTAATATTTAAGACTAATATAGATACAAAATACAACAATTTCATTGGATTTATAGATAAAACCTTAATCTTCGAAGATGAAAATAGGTTATTGGTTTTGAGAAAGAAAAGTGTTTATTTTCGTTCAAACCCGACTGTATTTGGAAGTTGGTTTACATTACGGTGGGTTCTCACAAAACACAATCGTTCTTATTCATGTGTATGTGTCGCATCACACATTGAATAACATATTAATCACAATTGTATATGTTCGTTGTTGATTGTTGATTTATATCGATTCGTACGTGTATTTATTTTGCACTTTGCCTCTGATTAATCCAAAGGATTAAGACCAATTTTTAACATTTTTTTTTCCTCTTCAATAAATTATTTTTTCTAACGTGTGTGATATTAAAGATTAAACATGTTTTAGAATATCAAATTAAAAGAATAAAGATAAGAATTCATATGAGTTCTCGGATACCACAACGCATGCCAAATGTTATCAACCTGACACATGTCAAAGTATCCGAAAACCTAATACTATTCTCAACACAGTTAACACACATACACTTATGGTATATAAGTAACTAAGATCTTGAAATCTACTGGCCTGATAATTGGGTTTGGGATAAGAGTTTTTTATGGATAAAAGCTTAGAAATTATGACCGTACATACATAAGTTCGCAAATAGGTAGACACGGTTTAGGACAAAAACACTTACGATATGAACACTTGAGATAAACAGGTAGGTTTCCTCATTTTTTGTTGGGGCGTTTATATTTGTTACAGTTTGATTCATTCGGATTTAGTTCGGATTAAATATTTTAATGGGTAAACCTAAAATTACCGAACCCAAAAAACCGAAATCGACCCTGATAACCCGAATTACAAAAATTTTTTAATTATTTTATTAAATTATCTTATATAGAATTTTAGCATCTATTTTTTCAAACATAAAAAATTGTTATATCTAATTCAAGGAAAATTTTGGCTTTCGGTTTTAGAAAATTGTCAAAACCTAACCGAACGCGAAAAACCCGAATTTTATTCAGTTCTTTTGGTTTATAGTTTGTTTACAATTTCGGTTCATTATTTTTTATTTTGATTTTCAGTTCCTGTGGATTCAACCTCTTATTAAGCAGCTAGACAATCCTATATATAGTTGCACATAATATACAAGACATTTCTGATGGTTTTCTATTCCATAACTAGATTAATGCGCATCGGAAATAACAATTAATCTAAGGCAAGAATGGAACTAAACCCTAAAGAATCTAAACCTAATTAACTAAAAGCAACTTAAAAGAAATTAATAAATGAATAAATAAACAAATAAGAAAATACTAACCTTTGAGAAAATCGGATTTCTCACACGCGGACCACCTTGGTCGAACTTGGAGGCAAGTACCCAAACGAGAGTACCTCTAATAACTTACACCCACAAACCAAAGAGAAAAGAATTCGAATTCGAACTCCTAGGGTCCCGTTACACGAAAGACTCTTACAAAGAGTAGGAATAAGAAAGAAGAAATGAGCAATGAAGAACTTGGCATGCCCCTCTATTTATATCCAAAAGGAGGGGTTGGGTTTACTCTTTTGGGCGATCCCCAAAAAACATCCCAAGGCTTGTTACTTATTATTTCTCTTTACAGTTCATTGAGGGCAACCTAAAAAAGACTCTACTTTTGACGATAGTCTTACCAATTAGTTATGAACTTGGACACTAAATCCAACAATTTCTTCATAGAGAAGAGTTCAAGATAATATATAAGGAGTTAATTGGAAATATTTATAAGCATGTAACAAGAGTACAAGGCATAAAAGATAACTGGGCGTCGATATAAGAACATACATAATATGAGCACAAATTATTGGGCCTATGTCTAGTAGCTGTCTTAAGTCTTAACATCTTTAACTGCTATTCTTCAAGTCGTCAAAGCATTTACTTATCATAAAAGAATGAGATCAAGTTACGTATGAAACATATTGTGGTCATGTTAATTTATCTAAAACAAAATTGAGAATTGACTTCTAAAACATCGACCCCTCTTAAGCTATATGAAGTAAAAAATTAGAATGGTATCCACAAGAACACGAACATGTATGCGATACTTACGAAAATTAAATATAAAAAAGTTAAGAGTTAATTATGCATTCTCATATACAAACTCACCTTCCAAAAAAATTTTATTCGGAAGATGAGTGTAACATCGGAGAACACAATATTATTCTAGACATGCATAACAAGCATACACTAGAATATATATTAGTAACCAACAACATATTTTTTCAACCTATGTGGGATAGAATGTTAGACTAGAAATTTTTTAGAAGATATGCCATAAAAATATGGTAAACAGAATTTTATGTACATAGAAAGAAATATGCCACTTGGAACACTAGACTGAACATTGAAGATTATAAGCAACTAGGTTATGTGTTTGGAGCACTAATTATGAAAGGAACATCTTGTATAACGTTATCACAAACTTTTTAGTAAATTAAAACAAGTAAAAACATTGTGTAAATAAAACTATTCTAAAAAAGTAGTCATGTGAACATGTACGTATCTGTATCAAAAATCTGATCATATTTACATGCACACAAAGTATAGGTTCATTAATTTAGTTCATATATCCTTTTCGATCAATATATATTTACATTGTTTTGCGACATAAAAGATGTCAACCGTTTATAAAGTTCCCATTTTGTTAGTAGAAGTGAGACCATGAAACTTTGTCTACCGATTCTCTTCGAGTTACATCTAATATACATTTATTCTTAGGACATGTAGTGGCTTAAATTGCGTGAACGACAAACACAAATTCATCGTAAGACAAATATTTCTTTTATTTTCGATTGTTTTCCTTGTCCAATTTGCATGAAATTGTGGTAAAAAAATTTGGCCAAACGTATAAAATCGGTGGGTCATAAAAAAAATAACCTTGAAAGAAGCTAGACTTCTAAAATCTAGCAGAAATACTTAGTACTATGACGTTAATCGTGGTTGCAAATAAGATTCGGAAATATACAGCACACGTGCTGTGGATTATGGACCTTTAGATTTAGATATCCTCGAATATTCAAAGTCGATAAGTATCTAAACATGATGATTGTCACTGTCGTTGTTGTATTATTTGTGTAAGATCACATTATAACAAAAATATATACATCACTTGCTATATGAAAATAAGATATACCAAAGAATATCCTGGTTATGTACAAAGACTAATCCGTACTTACGATAAAAAAAACCATAGAAAAACGTCGGTACTAACATGTCGCAACATGTTACGAAAACTAAAGGATATATAAAGAACGGAGTAATGGTATGCACTAATATTTTAGGAATAATTAGTGCTTAAAAGAAAATTTTGATACTCCTACGAGTAATCAATACAACGAAAGAACCAATGGAACGTACCAATATCCACAAAAGCAGATCTAAACAACCAATATTCATCAAGACGCCGAATAGAAAAGTTAGATCATCCATACCGTCATGGTACAAACAAGGGATGCTAAAATGAGGGTTATATATATCTGAGCGAATAATCGAGCAGACGAACAAACTCAATAATCATAATAATAGCATTAACGGGTATCCAGGGTATCAGCAAGCGATAGATAGAAGGAAAACTTACTAAGTTCATAACTATTCATAATACAACAACACATAATATAACATCTTACACTACCAACTAACAAGCAAACACCGATCAATGCAACCATGGTCACATGTCCACGTGTGTGATGCATTTATAATTATGTTGGCCACCATAATTATAATTGCACCCTTTCATACGTATACTTACTTCCAAGACTACACCTCTCAATGATAACGCACATATAAGCACATATACCACATTACACATCTTAAACCACTCCAATATAACACAAAAAGGATGCTCCATCAAAGAAATACTTACTTATATAAAGATAAAATCAAAACGACATAAAGGAACGAAAGTCTCGCAATGCCTCTAAAATATGAAATATCCAAAAGAAATAATCAATAGCATCATGACGAGGTAAAAGACGGAATAAACTTATGTTGGGCCTCGCTTGGGTTTGACTTTTCCTTCGCAAGAGTCACCCAACTCCGCGGGTCTATGCTAACTACGAGCATTTAACAAGCGATCAATTACCCTATCTCCTTTAGCTCCATAAGAGGCGCCCTCCTAATTGGCTCCTCTTTTAGATCTCTATAGCACTTAAGTCCAATTAGGAAAATGGTTCCCCAACAAAACTTCTTATGGATAAGGGAGACATAGCTACAAATAGTAAAGAATTAATATATACCATATTAGATAATAGTAGACAAAATAGCTAAATAAGAGTAAGACAAAATAAGATAATAAAAGATATATAATTAGGGGAAAGTATAACAATTATAATACTAAACACTTAGGCCTTAAAATACATCTATATAAAGGACTCCTAGGTTATAGTCTAGGCTCAACCACCTGCTTCTCTATAACCAATGGCTCTGATACCAATCTGTCACACCCCACCAAGGCGGAAACACGAGGCGTAACTTCATGGATATCATCACAACATAATGGTGTCAACAATAGAGAATCACTACATGCATAACTAAATATAAAAGATACGATGTGTCATGACAATACCGAAAACAAAGGAATCTTGCATTAATAAAAAAGGGTCTCATTAATACATAGACTTAACATGTCTCACAAACCTAAGAAATCAAACACCATTCAAGAAGAATCCAATAAACAAGTATGAAACAAAAATCAGAAGATAGACTCCATATGCAATCCTAAGGTCTCTCTAGCTACATTTAGCTTCAAAACCCTCAACATGCTCACCTGAAAATGATGCTTAAAACGTAAACACAACGGTTGGTGAGAGTCATATGTTTATGACATACAATTCAAGCTTTAAATAAATTACTATGATTATAAAAACAGAACAAGGCAGGACAGTTAAGCTAACTATTACACATGCTAACATGTATTCATCCAAAATAACCAAATCTAGGACGGAACGTGCACCACGATCCAAGTCCCAAAGCCCGTCTCACAGTCATGGATAAGAACATTACCCAAAGTCATCATCTCAAAGTCATAGGTAGAAACATTACCCGAAGTTAATAATCTCAAAGTCATTGGTAGAAACATTACCCGAAGTCAATAATCTCAAAGTCATGGGTCGAAACATTACCCGAAGTCAATAATGGGTAGGAACGTTACTCTCGATCCAAAACACACAACATTGAGTAGGAACGTTACCCCTGCTCCAACAACGCATAACATTTAGCACAAAACATATAATAGCTACATAAAAGTCCATGCGTAAATCAAACCACATAATCATAGCAATTAAAACATTTAAAAACCTTTGCATCATTTTCATCCCAAGAAAACATAGTAAAAATGGAACTATGAAACTCACCTGATGCTCAGCTACTTGACAGAATCTTGCACACAATCTAAACATAACAAAAACACAAGTTACATTCGGTTAGGCTAATGCCCAAGCCAATGTAAGAATCATATGATGGACTTCTAGACCTTATACTAAGTATATAATCCTTTCAATTTATGACCACAAATAAAATACTAAAACACCTAGTTGATGGTTCTTCTTACATCCCATATCTCCTCAATGAGTAGTGAGCTATTGTGGTATTTTAGAAAAAATAATACTAAGTGGAACTATTTTATAAAAATTCATCATTACAAAGTACTCAGATTAGGATCTGAACGCACACCAAAACGTTTGACGCCCTTAAAAATATTTAGAAAATATTTTAGCATTAGCCCTTGGAACTAGAGTTAATAGACACCAAAAATATGACCTCTGATTTTTTGCTAACCCTAATTTGAATTTTAAGTAGGGGTTTTACTCCCCGAAATCAGACCCAAATCTGACCCGAATTTACTGTTTTGACAACTTTTCTTGCGAAAATTATTTGACTAACTTCCCGACCTCAAAACCTTTTAGGGCCAGACTTTTTAGAAACTAGACTCTCTGAACTTATCAATGGACATAAGATTCATAAAGAAAAACGTTTTTATCATTAAGATAACTTCAGTTGAACACAACCCTAAAATCTGCCAAACCCTAAATCATAAATTAATGTGATCTAACCCTAACCATTTACACCAATATGATCCTAATTAAACTCTAATTACTCTAACATGACTAATACATCCTTACTTACATAAGTTTTTAAAACCCTAATGATCCACCATATTAATTGATACAAGAACTAAAGAAGATTAATTAAAAAGGGTTTAAGAAACATACCTAAAACCTTGATCTTAAAACACTAAATCACCAATTTGATCTTGATAAAAAAATCTTTTTTTCTTTCTCCTTGGGTTCGACTGGTTATACAAAAAAATAGGGATGAGGGCTTCGTATTTATAGTGTTTTCAAAAAGAGTTTAGATTGTGGAAAACTAAAGGGGGGTTAAATAGTTTACCGCTTTTTAATTAAAGGTTTTGAAGTGTTTTAAAAAAAATTCTAGATTTGAATTTATGTGAACTCAACACTTGCACAATATGAACAATATATTTATCTAAACAATTGATATGATAGTATGAGGAGATAATGTAAGACAAGAGATAAGAGTAAGAACAATCAAACCACAACGTGAGGATTTATAGTGGTTCGGTAACGAAGCACCTCTTCGCCCTACTCCACTCCCCGAGCACCTAACTTGAGAGTTTTCTTCACTATGTCAACAAGCTCCCCTTATGCGAGGAAAACCGGACAAAACTTGCTTACACCGATTTAACGACACAAACACTAAATTCGAGTTCTAATCTTATGCTAGGAACCAATCTATCACAACACAACTTCACGACTTCACAACTTCACAACTTTAAGACTTCCTCACAACTTCACGACTTCACTTCACCACACTACTTATGCCACAACTAACTAACACTACTTGGTAAGATCACCACGATCTATCTATACTTACAAAGATCGCCAAGATCTAGCTACTACACATAAATACAAGATATACAAAAGATTTACAAGTTATGATATGGATGCAATAAGATTGCAACAACACACAAAGGTGTAATACTTCTTCACTTGAGGATGGAAGTATTCTTCTCTTGCACTTGAGGAATTGAGCTTGGAATCACTTGGAAACAAATCATTTAAATAATAAAAGTGTATCAAAGGATAGTTGATGAGATTGTGGGCTGTTTTAGAACAGAAAAGATAGTGCAAAAGTGAGAAAATTGTGAAAAAGTCCAGTAGTTAAGACATATAAAGGTGGTAGCGTCTACCAAGGGTGGCGGTCCCCTAAAATAGTTGTGGTGGGGTGACGGATCCCCTTAAATTTAAGGAGAGGTGTCCGTGTATTTAAAGTGGCCGCCAAGACTATGCATCCCCAAGTTTGACTTTTGTAGTAGGAGGATATTTTATGGAACTTTTCTAGCCATTATAGGTTCCGAAAATTTGAAATTTCAAAATGTTAATTGAATAAAACATTTTTTCTTATTGTAGAAAATGTTTTGTAATGTTTAATAAAATGGTTACAAACATTTTAAAAAAGTTGAGGTTGAATAAAAATTACCTTTGGGGGATCATAAAATACATTAAGCATTTATTTATTCCATACCTTAAGTGATTGTATTTGTTGAAATTAGAATATACTACTAGGTTACTTGTTTACGTTTAATTTAACGTTGAACGTTTTTTTATAGTTTGTAGATATCAAACAAAAAGTCTAAAGATTGAAAAACTATTAGTATTTTTTAGGCATATAATTTTTTTACAACATGGACAATTACCTAATTAGAATGTAGTTGTACAAAATTGGGATTTCTCCCTTCTATTTCTCCTCAGAACCGGTACTGGAACAAACAACCACTAAAATATTTTTGTTTTTTTATTAATTACTAATAATATACATATCAACCCTTAATTTTGACATTTTTATAAAAACTCTTTATTCTACCTTTTAAACCTTTTAAATTAAAACTAAATTAAATAACTATAAATGAATTTGATTTCTAATTTTGTTTTACTAACTTAATAACACAATTACAAATGTTCTCTATTTTCTAAGGACTAAACTTTAATTTTACTAACTACTCAACACTTAAAGAAAAAATAACATACATATACATATAAATACGTACACACATAGAATTATACCATCATTTTCATTGTCACTAAAATGTGAATAAAATGAAATGCCCATAACAACCATAAACTCAATCACAATGAGACGATCACACTCCATGGATTGGTAGCCAAACTCACATAAAATCACATAAACACATAATTATATAGCACATAATGATGTTCAAGTCAATACTAACGGTTTGACTAACCTGCTCAAAGCACTGTTGTCACATACGTCGCCTCATATTGTCACCTAGAAGCATGCTGATTAAGTTGAACATGACTTTAACCCGCCATCTCGTAACATTTCATTTATGGAAACGCGACTTTAGGAACCTGACTCATTTTATTCTCTTTTATTTCTTTTGAGTTGGAAGAAAATGTCAACAACGAGACAAGGAATGACTTCTGCAGAGATTGACCAGATTGTAGCTCAACGAGTTAGTGATGCTATTGATGTTATTGCTATCTACCAGACAAAAATCCGCATGACTCACGATCCGATAAATCAGATCATACGACAAGAAATCACAGTAGAAAAGAATGCTAACAATAAGAGGAAGTTTGAGAACCAACCAAAGGATAACCGTGTGCCACAACAACCACCCTGCAAGAAACCGGGTGTGACAAGAGCTTACACTATTAGAGCCAATGAGAGGAAGGCTTATGTTGGGAAATTACCTTACTGCAACAAGTGTAAGTTGCATCATGATGGGCTGTGTACTGTGAAGTGTAATAACTGTAAGAGGGTTGGCCACATGACTAGGGATTGTAAGACATCCGTTGCTGCAATGAACCTGAGAGCCCATGTGATAAATCTAAAGGCTACCATTACTTGCTATGAATGTAGAAGGCTAGGACATTTTAGGAATGAATGCCAGAAGTTGAGAAATCAGAAGCAAGTGAACCAGATTTGGAAAGGAAAAAGCTCGCAAGAACTCTAGTGTCATTAAAGACAAGACCAATGCTTAAGAAAAGATTTTCCCGTCTTACCTAGTTATCTAAGTCAAAGTCTTCTTAGACTATATTCGCATTTGTACTTTCTATAAGTTTCGTCGTATTGAGTGGATGTTTTAAATTTCCTATTAATGTATGTGTCATGATGATTCTGTCAGTTACTTTCTCTATTTATTTATGTAAGCTACTCCTTAAATCGTTACCATCTTATAAACTATTCTTGTGCCATCTCGTAAGAAATTTTATTAACATATTATAAACCATTTCACTATCATTTTATAAACTGTTTGCTATTACCCCATAAACCATTTTGTCATCATATGAACTATTTCATGGTCTTTATAAACTATTTCGTTGTCACTTTATAAACTATTTGGTTGTCAACTCGTAGACTATTTGTCACCATGATTGTAAACCCCTACTACCACATTGTCAACTGTCACGTGATTGTCTCGTAAACTATTTTGATGTCACCTCTTAAATTATTTTACGCAATCAAAAAAAATCTTATGTCGTTATATAAATTATTTGGTATTCGTCTTTACAAACTATTTTGCTACCTTATAAACCATATTGTTTATGCCATATAAAATTTTAAACATAACCCTAGTTTGAAAAAATAAGTATTCCATCGTTAGTCCTTAATTATACATAGCCTGGCCACCTATGTATAATTCAGGAAGGACCATGCCATGCTGATAGTAGTCACCTTAAAATTTTATTAATTTATCATCACCTTTCCTTTATATTTTCTTTTCTCTTCATTACAATTTCAACGGGATATTTTCCCCATTTTCATGTTTTGCCAATATTTTATGTGTGTATTCATGGGTTGTGTCGTTCATGTGTATTCGTATTCATAAACATCGTAACTAAGTATATTTTCTCAATCCTAGCATATAAGGACATCATACCCTTAACCGAGAGACCGAATCACGCTCCTTATAGTCATGACAATTATGGATTGTATGATTTTAGAACGTAATAAACTTATCCTTCTAATTAGATTATAACCAAGAGAGCTAGGAGACTTCTTTCTGTTAACTTACCTTTTAGTGAGTTAGAATCATGAAGATCATGAGATTCTTGTACCGACAAAACTTCTGATAGACCTGAAGTTAAAGCAAAAGACGCAATTATTGCAAGTACATAGAAGCTAGCTGATAGAAGCCTCACACCCGCTGAGTTTAGCCCTTTAGGTGGCATCGTGCCACATACCGTAGAAACTAAGTATTGTGTTGAGTAGCCGATGAAAGGATCATAGGAGTCGATTCTATCATTTGAGATTATATACTAAAATTTCTGAATCATCCATGCAACATCAACTAGATGCTCATATAACTCAGTAGTTTTGACGTTATCATTAGTATGGGTTAGTTGGAAAAGTACCACGTCGTCATCATTTGTGACAAGAGGATTATTCATATCCCCAATGGTAATGGAACCTTAACGATTCAAGCAATAAAAGTACGCCTAAGTTAAGCATCATATCATACACCAAGACTTGAAAGTACATTCAAAGAGGATGCCAAGTTTTCCTGGCACAAATTATGGAAAAGGAAACCAAAGACAAGTCGAAGGAGAAGCGACTTAGGGATGTGCCGACGGTACGGGACTTTCCGAAAGCCTTTCTAGAAGACTTGCTTGGATTACCACCAACGCGACAAGTTGGATTTCAAATCAATTTGGTCCCTAGTGCTGCACCCGTGGCACGCGCCCCATATAGATTAGCACTGTTAGAACTGCAAGAATTGTTTATTCAGCTACAAGAACTTTCTGACAAAGGGTTTATAAGACCGAGTTCCTTACCCTAGGGAGCCCCGGTCTTGTTTGTCAAAAATAAAGATGGATCTTTTTAGATGTGTATCGATTGCCATAAACTGAACAAGTTGACTGTGAAGAACCGATATCCACTTCTGAGAATTGAAGACTTGTTTGATCAGTTGCAAGGGTCAAGAGTCTACTCTAAGATCGACCTGAGATCTGGTTATCACCAACTCAGAGTTCGAGAGGAATACATTCCAAAGACAGCGTTTAGGATACGCTACGGTCACTATGAGTTTCAAGTGATGCCGTTTGGACTGACCAACGCACCGGCGGTATTCATGGATCTGATTAATCGGGTATGCAAACCATTCTTAGATAAATTCATGATCGTCTTTATTGATGACATCTTGATCTACTCTAAGAGCAAGGAAGAGAACGCAGAACACCTTAAGTCAATTTTAGAGTTGCTTAAGAAGGAAGAATTGTACGTCAAGTTTTCGAAATGCGATTTTTGGCTGTCAAGGGTACAATTTCTTGGTCACGTGATTGATAGTGAAGGCATTCATGTGGACCCAGCTAAGATTGAGTCAATTAAGGATTAGGCATCGCCCAAGACTCCGACAAAGATTCATCAATTTCTAGGTCTTACTGGCTATTATTGACGATTTATCGAAGGTTTCTTGAAGATTGCCAAACCTATGATGAAGCTGACTCAAAATAACATGAAATTTGATTGGAGTGAAAATGCAGAAGCTGCATTTCAACTGTTGAAGCAGAAGTTGTGTAGTGCACCAATCTTATCTTTACCCGAAGGAAGTGAAAACTTCGTGGTTTACTGTGATGCTTCTCGTAAAGGGTTGGGCGCAATTTTGATGCAAGGGGAGAAGGTCATAGCCTACGCGTCACGCCAACTTAAGATGTTAGGTTCATAAAAAGTGTTGATTATGTGGTTTAATTATAATTAGTCATTAGTCTTTATTTTGTTTAGACTAAAGTAGTTTGTAATAAGGTATATTATGCTAAAAAGTAAGAAATAGCATAATTGCCAAAGAATAAGGATTATAAGTGAAAAAATAAAGGAAGGGAAGCCTCCTTCCTTCTCCTATAAATACCCCTTCTAATCATCATTATAAGGTGATGCCTTGTAATAAACTTTTCCTTTTTCCCTCCATTTTAATAACATTTGAAATTTGAATACTTGCCCTCCTCCACTATTCTCTCTAAGCTTCCATGGTTGATTATGTATGATTCAAGATAAACAAGACCTAACAAATGGTATCATACGCCATTAGAGAATTAGAGTGATTCAATTTGTGAGCTTTTTTACACATCCGACAACCTCGAGATGACATTCGGTGAATTCGGTTGAGATATTTGAGCGTTCGAGTTGTGTTTTGACAAGCGATTTCGAGTATTTGGTAGTTATCGAGTTCTGGAGATTGCATTTTCAGTAGTATTTTAGCGTTCTCGGAAGTGGTTTTTCTATTTTCGGATTATTTTTCTTATAGTTTTGATCGAAAAGTATTGAAATAGATATATACGCATTTTTGGTTCTATCGAAAATCATATATTAGGAGGTTATTGATAAACTCGGGTAAATATCGAGTTTTATATGTTCTCACATTTTCAGTTTTATCGAAAAGTGTAAAATAAGGACTTAGTGATTTTACTCTCGGAAATAAGCTTACAAAGTGTTAAAACCTCACAAATTCACGGTTTTATCGTGAATTGGTATTTTGAAAACAAATTCGTCAATTTTAAAAACTCGTAGTACAAATTCTGTTCTATTGAATTTGACGATTATATGTGTTTTGGATTATTCAGTCATCATAAAATTCGGTTATATCGAGTTTGTGGTTATTGATAATTCTTAATCAATGAATTTATCAAAACTCGGTTCTATCGAGTTTGAAATAATTGATTTTTGGTTCTTAATCGAGTTTGTGGTTCATAAGCATTTCCGAGTTTAATAGGTTTTAAGATTACCGAGTTTGTTAGTATTTTTTCCGAGTTAAGTTCTATTCGAGAAGTGTACCGAGTTTTCGACTACTTGTTATCCGAGAACAGTGTTGTTCGAGTTTCACAATTGTTACCGAGTTTGGAAATCTTCTCACAAATATCACTCATTTTCGTCTATAAAGATCCAATCTTCGAATCATAAGAAATGTCAAGTTCCAAAACATATCAACAATCCCTTGTTGATGCCAGTTCTGAGACTAGGCCTCCCATGCTTGAAAAGGGTAGTTATATACCATAGGCAAGTAGATTTAGACGATATATAAATCGAAAGAGGGAAAACCAAAAGTGGCTTAACAAAGCGCTTAATGAAGGACCTTATAAGTTTGAAATGTTCATTCCTAACAATTCGACAGTTCTAAAATAGCAAACTGCTGAGGATTTACAAGGAGATGCATTATTGCACAATGATGTTGAGATGGAGCTCATGAATCTGATTCTTCTTTCTATTCCAAATGACATTTATAATTCTGTGGATGCTTGCACTTCGGCCAAGGACATGTGGAAAAGAGTTGAACGTCTTATGAGGGGAACTATACAAAACAAAGTTGATAGAGAAACTCGTTTTACAAACGAATTTGATCAGTTTGTTGCTGAACCAGGGGAAGCACTTGTTTCAGTTTACAATCGTTTTGCTCAGTTAATGAACGATTTGGAAAGAAATGACATGCATTTTCCAATTGTTACAATTAACACAAAGTTTCTGAATAGCTTGCAACCGGAATGGTTGAAATATGTTACCCAAGTTCGTCTTGCTAAACGTTTGACAGTGGATACGTTTGATGATCTTTTTTATTACCTTCAGCAATTCGAGAAACTGGTTAATGTCTCAAGAGCAAAGAAGTTAGAAAAATCTCATGATCCTTTGGCTCTCGTAGCACATACGGGTTTATCTTCCAGAAACACATCATCTTATTATGTGACACATCCTACGTCTGTGGTTGATTATGAAGATGAGTATCAGCAGGATGATGTTCACACCAATTCTGAAGATCCTCTAGCATCTGCAATGTTGTTACTTGCTTGAGCCATTACTTAAAATTTTTCTACTCCAACAAATAATCGTCTTCGCACTTCATCTAATACCAGAAACCAAGTGATCATTCAAGGTGACAGGGTGAATATTCAAAGCAGGAACTCTGGTAATGCTGGAAGAAATAATAGCGAGCTTATGTTCAGGAGGAAATCATAGAGGGATCGAATGCTCTAAATGAGACCAAAAATGTTCAAAGGATTCTTCGAACCTCATCTTCAGGAAACACTTCAACTGTTCAATGCTACAACTGCAGTGGAAAAGGACATTATGCTAGGAATTGTCCAAAGCCAAGAGTTCAAGTGCCATGTTGGCAATCCCTCACCACTTTCTAAGCTTTTCGATGGCTGTGATTGACTCCAAAGAAGCACAAAAGAAATTGAAGGCTGGGATTTGTTTTAGAATCACCTCACACAACAAACACACTTGGTTTTTGTCTCTACAAAGAAACACAGAAGAAAGAAGAGAAGAGAGTCCAAGAAACCAAGACCTTAATTCATTTTAGTATAAATAGGGCCATTGTAACCCAAGTTAGAGAGTTAGTTTTTAATTTTTAATATAACTTAGCTTATTTTCAGTTATTTACAGCTTTTACTTTCAGCTTTGTAACACTTTCAAGTTTTAATGCAAATTTGAGATTTTTAAGTCAATTTACAATTCCAAGTGTTAAGTTTCTTTATTGTGTTGTTTTGTGTTCAAAAAGCTCTCAGTACAGCTTGTTTATAAGCTGCTTTCATTAAGTAAATTTAAAAAGTCAAGTAGTTAAGAGAAAATCACTCTCAAATACACCACAGCTTATTTTATGGATGATAAGCCAGTTCTGGATGGGCTTATGGACACTACTAGCTTGTTTTATACAAGCTAGAGCTTGTAGATTCTTGGTTTAGCCCTGTTTTGAGCAAGGGTGTTGTAAGTCTCTCTTTTTCTTGTTTTTCTTATTTACTGTAGAACTGCTTATTAGTGCTTATTTGTTACTTATGTTTACTTATTTGTGCTTTATCAGTATGTTTAGTGCTTATCTTGCTTAGTTGTTAGTTTAAAAGTGATTTGTGCAACTTTCTTAGTTAGTACTGTTAGTTCATTTAATAAAACTGTTAGATATGAGTTAATACTGTTAGATAAATTCAGCTTATTTAAGTGCTTATTCTTAATTAAAGTCTGCTTATAAGTGCCTTATTTTGTCATTTGATAATCTGTTTTTAACAATTAGGATCAAATCAGCTTGAATAAAATGACTTTTGAAAACTTTAAGAGGTTTTTAGAACTAGCGGTACTAACTCAAAGCTACAGTAACTAACTCCAGTTATACTGTAGTTAAAAACTGTTAGTACTGGTGGTTCATTGTAGCTTATCAGCTTATTATTTCTGCTTATTTAATAATTGCTTAGTTTTTTAGAGTAGATTAAACCATTTTCCTTTACTGTCTTTAGGAGTAAGCTTATTCAAGCTTATTTTCCTTTTCAAAGTATTTTCAATAGTGTATCCGTTTGTAGCTTTTTAGCTTATTTGCCATTGTAGTTTATTCTAGTTGTTTATTCTTATTACTGAGTGCTTATTAGGGTTAGTTAAATATCTGTTTTAGCTTATTTGCTTATTTCTTGTTTCATTGTGTTTTGTTAAGGCTAGCAGTACTAACCTCAAGCTAGCAGTACTAACTTAAAGCTAGCAGTACTAACTCCAAGTTAGTACTGTTAGTTAAAACTGTTAGTACTGTTGTTAGTACTGTTGAGTTTTCCTTGCTTAATTTAGCTTAATTGCTTTTTAAATTTGCTTATTTAGATTAGTATTTAGCTTATTTTGTTTGTCTTAGGCTTATTTTGAGCTTATTGTGTCCTTAGTGTAAAAAGTTTTAAGTGGTTTTTACCATTTCTAGGTTTTAGTACCTGTTCCAGCTTATTTTCGTTTGCTATATTTTATGTGTATTTGCTCATTAAGTTTAGGTCCCAATCACATCCTTGTCATATTCAAACATCAATTACCAATTCGTCTTTCGATTTTCCATTCTAGCCTCGTTGGGACATAACGACCCGGGAAATCATACTTCTGGCTACATATATATTTTATTTTGGTGAACTTTTAACCATTCCTTGTGCAAAGGTAATTGGTTGAGTGTTTGCTTATATACATATTATATATATATATATATATTATTGATGAATCAAATCTCATGATCCTTTGGCTCTCGTAGCACACACTGGTTCATCTTCCAGAAATACATCGTCTTATTATGTGACACATCCTACGTCTGTGGTTGATTGTGAAGATGAATACCAGCAGGATGATGTTCATACCAATTCTGAAGATCCTCTAACATCTGCAATGTTGTTACTTGCTTGAGCCATTACTCAAAATTTTTCTACTCCAACAAATAATCGTCTTCGCACTTCATCTAATACCAGAAACCAAGCAATCATTCAAGGTGACAGGGTGAAAATTCAAAGCAGTAACTCTGGTAATGCTGAAAGAAATATTAGACAAGCTTATGTTCAGGAGGAAATCGTAGAGGGACCGAATGCTCCAAATGAGACCGGAAATGTTCAAAGGACTCTTTGAACCTCATCTTCAGGAAACACTTCAACTATTCAATGCTACAACTGCAGTGGAAAAGGACATTATGCTAGGAATTGTCCAAAGCCAAGAGTTCAGGACTCGAAATACTTCATGAACAAATGTTTCTGGCAAACAGGATGAAGGCAGGAGTAATCCAATACCGATAGCAGAATGATTTTCTCTTTGCTGATGCTTCAAGGATGGAAGAAATTGAAGAACTCAGTGCAAACATATGCTTAATGGCCAGAATTCAACCAGCCAATAATACTTCTGATGCTGGGCCAAGCTATGATTCTGCATTTATAAGTGAGGTACAATCTTCATCTAACACTGAAAATGAAGAACAAATGTATCCAACTCATACTAAAATTATTAACAGTACTGTTGGTGATGATCAAATTGATAGCAATATTATATTGAATCACTAATGGGAAATGTAATAGCGTGGCAGTATTAAAAAGATACACATGTTCCTGTTCCTATGGCGTTAGAGCAATTAGCTAGAAAAGCATATCAGGAAGCTAAAAACAATAAATATTTGCTCAAAAAGTTCAAAAACAAAACACGGCTTTGACTAGTCAGCTTGAGTTGTATAAGGAAAGGGTTCGGGTTTTGGAAAACATAAACGGGGATAATAATTATCACAACGAATTTCTTGAGGCCGCTACACTAAGGAAAAAAACTAAAGAGCAAACATTTTAGTCAACAAGCCCATCCTCAATTGTTCGTGATCGAGATATCATTCGAGATCTAGAAAAACCAACGAGATAAATTAATTTAGATGTCAAAGATTACAAACAGAAAAATGAGGAATTTCAAAAGACTCACTCAATTTTAAAAAGACAAATGAGTGAAAATGAGGATAAATATCATGACACAGTTCTAGATCTTGAGGCCAAACTGAAAAAGAATGTTGATCTAATTTTGAAACTTGGCAATTCCTACAAGAATGTTTATGCTTGGACCAAAGCCATTGTCTTTGATGATCAACAATTAAAACATGGTTTGGGGTACCCGGAATCCTTATACCCTCAAGCAAGCAATTTCTCAATGTCCAAAGTTATATCTTGCCTCTAGTTTTAGTATTCCATAATTTCTTTGAATGTTAGAGATACTGAGGACACTCTTGATGACGCTTCCAAAAGTTAACAAAAAGTGTACGAAAAAATGAATGATCCAATTGCTGTTGCAAATAAACAGAATTGTTGGACAATTGATTATGCATAAATAAATGCTCTCTATAAAGACTTTGTTCCTCAAAAAGAACTTTCTGCTGAGCAAAAATATTTTCCATCTTCTTTTATTCTTCTGACAGAATTCAAATGCAACTCCTTCTATCTCGGCATCAATGCCATGATCACCTTTGATCATTGAATTAGATAAAATAAAAAATTGTTTTCAAAGGTTGTCTAAATTAATTCAAAAGAATTGTAAAAGAGCAAGCATTTTTTATACGGCACCTGAAGAAATACAACTCAATGATTTTTGTCAAGATCAACTCAAACCAATTGTAAACGAGTTGTAGTTCTACTTTGAATTCTTTAAGACACTATTTCAGAGGGATATAAAAGAGATGAACAGATGTATTTGAGTCTACAAAAAAGTAAACTTTGTTAAATAATAAGCAAAATGATTTTTGAAAGATAAACTTTGAAGTATCTCTCAAGCATGAAGTTGAATTAAGAGTGTGTTGCCTAAATCAGAATGTGAAACAATTCACTCCATGCTTGCAATTTGACAACTTAAAAAGAATTCCATCGAGATCAAGAGGGATTTGCAAGAAAGAATAAAAATTCTTGAAAAAGATGTTCAAAGGTGTGAAAAGCAAAGTGTTGATTTTGAATTAAAGTTACAACATGAAAAAGAAAAACATAAATGGGATTCAAGTTTTAAGAATAAAAACACAAATCCTCTTGATTATTCTTGGATTTCAAAAATGGAAAAAAACTTGAAGATGAGAACGTGTCTTGGATTTTAAACGGTGCAATCTTTGATAAAAGAACGTGACAATGTCAAATTATAATATCAAAAGCTTTTTAATGCATCTAAAAAAGACACGTTCTCAAACTCAAACGGAAGACAAATTAATAGCTATGTCCCTCTGAGAAAACATATGCATATGGTGCTATTCGTGCTGAGAATCAGAATCTGTTGTTTACTATATCTGAATTAAAAACTAGACTTGCAAAATGCCGAATAGTAAGTCTGTAAATACTAAGTTTGACAAGACAAATGGTTCTCAACCTCTTCTTTGTGTCACACCATTAAACAAACACGTTATTTAAAAGAAAACGGATGTTCAAAAATCAAAAGAAAACCATGTCGTGTCAAAACCAATCACTTTACAAACTTCACCTGCCAAACAAAGCAGAGTGAATTCGAACAAAAATGTCATAGCACCTGGAATGTACAAAGTTGCCACAACTCATGAATCATAAACAAACAAGGCTAGCATAAAATTATCTTCCTAAAGAATGAATGATTCATCAATGATAGAAGACCAATGAATAGCAGATACACATTTCCCAAGAATAATGTCTTTCGCTAACTCTAAGAACCAGCAAAGAAAGTAGTAGTTTATGTTAGGAAAAATAAGCAATCAGATATCACATCTGAAAATGTTATCTCAAACAAAGAGAATGTAATTGATGTTGATGTTACAAATGCTTCTAAAGCGAAAACTTTGTTATGTGTTTCTTGTATGCAAAATGTGCTTATGGATGCCATGATAAATGTTTTGCAAATTATAAATTGAATGTGCATTCGAATGTTCGTAGAACCTTATCCACTAAATCTAGAACACCAAAATCTTATGATACTACTTATAGTAGGTTCAGCAAGACTAGGTTTTCTAGGAGTCGACACTATCTATGGTCTGTTAGATACTACTTATGTAGTCTCCAAACCGTAAGATTGATGTCTAAGTACCCAAAAGCGATAACGATAAGGTTTCTAGTACAAAGAAAAGAAATTTACGAGATAAATCTTTGAGCACATACATGAAGAACAAGATTCGAACTAGTCGAATTTGGCAAAAATGGTTTGAATCAAAACCAAATGTTGTTTGGTCTCCTGTTAACACAAAACTGAATGATCACAATAGTTGTTCATCTGAAAAACAATCGGTTTTTGTTAAGAAATGGGTAGTCAAATTGCCCAAGTGTCCATGTGGTGTTTCTTCTTGTGTTACAGGTAGTACAGATCGTTCTGTGGATTGTTGATAGTGGTTGTTCAAAGCATATGACGGGTGATCGATCACTGCTGAAAAATTTCGTTGAGAAATTCATGGGCACCGTTCGCTTTGGAAATGATAATTTTGCAGCAATCACAGGCTATGGTGATTATATACAGGGCAATATCACTATTTGTCATGTATATTATGTTGAAGGTCTTGGACATAATCTCTTTAGCGTTGGACAATTTTGTGATGGCGATTTAGAAGTGGCTTTTCGTTCTAAGACATGTTATGTGCGTAATCTGGAAGGAGATGATTTGCTTACAGGCGGTCGCGAATCAAATTTATATACTATCTCCATTTTTGACATGGCTGTTTCTTCACCCGTTTGTCTAATGTCTAAGGCAACTTTAACAAAGTCATGTTTATGGCACCGCAGACTCTCACATCTTAATTTCGGCACCATAAACGATCTTACCAGACTTGACTTGGTTGATGGTCTTCCAAAGTTTAAATATGGAAAAGATCACCTTTGTTCTGCTTGTGAAAGAGGAAAAAGCAAGAAAGCTTCTCATCCACTCAAATTAGTTCCAAGTGATCACTCCAAATTGGAATTACTTCATATGGATTTATGCGGTCCAATGCGGGTAGCTTCAATCAATGGAAAGAAGTATATTCTTGTGATCGTGGATGATTATTCTCGATATACATGGGTTTACTTTCTTCATTCGAAACATGAAACTCCAGAGATTAAAAAGAAATTCATTGCTCAAGCTCAACTGAATTATAAAGCCAAAGTTTGCAACATTCGTATAGACAATGGTACTAAATTCAAAAATGCAACTCTTAAAACCCATTATGAAAAGTTAGGCATCATGCAATAATTTTCAACTGCTCGAACGCCTCAGAAAAATGGAGTAGTTGAAAGACGTAATCGAACTCTTGTTGAAGCTGCTCGTACGATGCTTATCTTTTCTCGCTTACCTGAATTTCTTTGGGCTGAAGCAGTGGCTACCGCTTGTTTTACTCAAAATCGGTCAATCATTCATACACGACATAACAAAACACCTTATGAGTTATTACGTGGCAGAAAGCCGAATGTTGAATATTTTCATGTGTTTGGTTCATTGTGTTATCCAATAAATGACCGAGATGATCTTGGAAAAATGAAACCAAAGGCAGACATTAGGGTCTTTATAGGTTATACGGAAACATCAAGAGGGTTTCGAATCTATAACCGACGCACTAAAAAGATTATGGAAACCATTCATGTTAAGTTTGATGAGCTTACAGCAATGGCTTCTGAACACGATTGTTTAGAACCCGAGCTTCAACGATTCATAAATCATAATTCATCAGCAGAAGAAATGAATACTCCATCTAAAGAAGATTTGGATAATTTGTTCGGTCCAATGTTTGAAGAATATTTTGAGACGAAGTCTTCTGATACACCCATCAATTCCGCTGCACAACCGACTCAAATTCATGAAGACTCGTCTTCTACATCTTCAATTATTGTTGACGAACATGAGGCTCCTCCCATTGTAACTGCATCTGATGAACAAACCTCTCCAATCTCTTTAACAAAGACTGATGAATTCAATCAAGAAGATTCTACTCATTTTAATGCCAATTCACAATTTGTTTCATATAATCCTCCAAGTCATGAGGAAATTGAGTCATCTACTACGGCTCTAAAACCATTAAATGTGCAGAATTTCCACCAAGTACAACCCTCAACACACATTTAGACAAAAGATCATCCTCTAGACCAAGTTATTGGTGACCCATCCAAACCTGTCATGACTCGCCAACGGCTACACACAGATTCTGAGGTATGCATGTATGCATTAACTGTCAGCACTATTGAACCAAAGAATATCAGAGAAGTTATGGCATATCATAGTTGGATTGAGTGCATGCAAGATGAGTTGAATCAATTTGAGAGACTTCAAGTTTGGTAACTCGTTCCACAACCAGAAGGAAAGAATATTATTGCTCTCAAATGGCTCTGGAAAAATAAGTGAGATGCTGAAAATATTATGGTTCGAAACAAAACTCCTCTTGTGGCAAAAAGATACAAGCATGAAAAAGGCATTGATTTTGAAGAGTCATTTGCTCATGTTGCTCGTCTTGAGGCCGTTCAGATGTTTATTGCTTATGTTGCTCATAAGAATATCACTATCTTTCAAATGAAAGTTAAAACGACTTTTCTCAATGGTCCTCTGAAAGAAGAAGTTTATATCAGCCAACCTGAAGGGTTTATTGATCCAGAATTCCCAGATCACGTCTACAGGTTGAAAAAAGCTCTATACGGTCTTAAGCAAGCACCTCGTACATGGTATGACAAATTGTCTTCTTTTCTAATTGAACATGGTTTCACTACAGGTATTATTGACCCAGCTTTGTTCACATGACGTCAAGGGGGCGACATATTACTTGTTTCGGTCTATGTTGACGACATTATTTTTGGATCAACAAATCCAAATTTTTCAAAATGTTTTGCAAACCTAATGAAAAATAATTTTGAAATGTCAATGATGGGTGAACTAAAGTTCTTTCTTGGACTTCAAGTTCATCAATCTCCCTGTGGCATATTCATAAGCCAGTCGCAATACGCGATTGAATTGTTAAAGAAACATGGTTTGGATGGGTGTGTCTCAATGAGCACACCTATGGCAACTGAGAGGCTGGATGCTGATTTACAAGGCACTCCTACTGATCAAACGACTTATCGTCGTATGATAGGAGGGCTTATGTATCTAACAGTCAGTCGTCCAGACATTGCTTTTGCTACTTTTGTATGTGCTCGTTATCAAGCACGTCCTATGGTCAAATACCTCAAAGAGGTTAAACATATCTTTCGGTACCTAAGACAATCCTATAACATGGGACTATAATATCTGAAGGATTCTGGATTTGAACTAATTGCATATTCAGATGCGGGCCATGCAGGATGTAAAGATGATTGTAAAAGCACATCAGGAGGATTGCAATTTCTAGGTAGAAAGCTCGTAAGTTAGAGTTCAAAGAAACAAGATTGTACTGCGATGTCTACTACTGAGGCTAAATATGTTTTCTTATTTGCATGTTGTGCATAAGTTATTTGGATGCGTACACAACTGCTTGACTATGGATACAAGTACAACCGGATTCTGATGTATTGTGATTTCAAGAGTGCCATTGCTATCTCATGCAACCCAGTTCGAGGACACTCTTGATGATGCTTCTAAAAGTCAACAAAAAGTGTACGAAAAAATGAATGATCCAATTGTTGTTGCAAATAAACAGAATTGTTGGACAATTGATTATGCATAAATAAATGCTCTCTATAAAGACTTTGTTCCTCAAAAAGAACTTTCTGCTGAGCAAAAATATTTTCCATCTTCTTTTATTCCTTCTAACAAGAATTAAATGCAACCCTACTATCCCGATAATCAATGCCGATCAGTCACCTTTGATCATTTGAATTAGATAAAATAAAAAATTGTTTCAAAGGTGTGTCAGAATTAATTCAAAAAACTGTAAAGGAGTCAAGCATTTTTTATACTCACCTGAAGAAAATACAACTCAAATGATTTTTGTCAAGATCAACTCAAACCATTTGTACACGAGTTGCAGTTCTACTTTGAATTCTTTAAGAAACTATTTCAGAGGGATATAAAAGAGATGAAAGATGTTTTTAAGTCTACAGAAAGTGAACTTTGTGAACTAGAGATGCAAAATGTGCTTTTTTAAAAGATCAACTTTGGAAGATTCCTCTCAAGCATGAAGTTGAATTAAGTGTGTTGCTAAATCATGGATGTGTAGACAATTCTGTAGGATCCCTTTAACACATACACTTCATATCATACACGGATCTAGATAAAGAAATATAGAAAGAGAGTGAGATGGGAGAGAAAATAGAAAAGTGAAATGTGTATTATGAAATCAACTCTATTTCTTTTCCTTGGTGGAAAAGGTATATATATACCCCGACACTTAAAGTGACGTTCGGGATATTTGACTAGGACCCGGGCTCGGGTTTTGCTTGGGATTAAACCCGAAACATATACAATATTAGATTAACTATCGAGCCCGATTCCCGATACATTTCTATTACAACGTTAACTAATTGATTGACCGAGACTTAAATACATAATGAACGAACTTCATGTTCGACTCAATATTTTGAGGCTAACAATCTCCCCCGAAGTGAGTTCATTGACGACACTCCTTCATGAGATCAATGAGATTGCTTTCGTCGTTAAGCTCATGTGGTCTTGGTCTTTCTCTTTGTTCTTTGTTGTAGGCTTGTTCCTTCATGCTTTGCGATCTTTACTTTTGAGCCTTTGACATTGTCTTTAACGTCTATGCCATCTTGCGATCTTGAGTCTTTGACCAACATTCTCATACTATGCCTCATCTTGAAAGCTTCAAATCAGAGTTTGCGGAAGTCTTTGTCTTTAAATCTTGAGCTTTCATGATTGTTTGTCTTTGTAGAATGCATGAATATGAGGCAAATGAGATCGACTTTGGTTGATTGGGAACTGTCACCACCGTTTTAACCTGCAGGTTTACGTTAGTGATAATCAAGAAAATTGATTTGAAAATCAATCGACGTATTACTTGTAAAAAGCCGTTTTTGAACACATCGGATGTTTTAAATCTTTATTATCAAATTCATCAACCGTCAATTTCATTACTGACCAAATCGAGATCCCCGTTTCACAAGTTTGCTTCAATAAGAATCTCGTAATCACCTACCAGAGAGAGCTTGTTATGATGTTGACTCAAGCAGGATTTATCCATCTTCATTGGAATCTTATAGTATCACTCGGATGTTTCTGGCAAATTCACACAATGATATTGCGTAGGAACTTGTTAAAAGCTTGATAAACTTGATATGTACAACAAGTGTTATGAAATGGAAATGGTGTCCTAACGAGATTTAGCTGATACTCTTGGCTCTAGACTCGATTATGCATTTGGTTCTTTCGTAATCGAAGGCTGGAGCAACTGCCACCTAAATCAATATTAACTAATCTCGGAGAGAGATTTTCAATAGATAATGTGTGTATCTCCGTGACAAATGAGACAAGTTTTCTTCTGTTAGAGAAAACCCGAATAAAACAGGGAGGGTTTGTGCAATGCATCACTGGTCCATGATGTCGATTTTAATACCAGCAATCATCTAGTGATTCTGATAGATTAGTGTATTGTACACCCCCAGTTTCTGCTAAGTTAGTGGAGGGTTTCTTTGTTTAGGACCATTTATTCCATACATTACTTTTTTACATTCTCAACGGCCTACAAATCTTACCAGGACTGCATTACTAACACCTTGTTGTGATTGTTCCAGTGTTAGCTCAATCTTAGTCGGCATTATTCCCATATACATTCATCTCCAATCATACCTAAGGACTGCTATTTCTAACTTTGGATTACCTATAGGGTAGATCCTCCAGTTATCTGGTTAGGATCAAAAAGGATGATTCCCTAACCAAAGTACACCACCTTATGACTTAAATCGACATGAAAATTAAGATGTATGTTGGGTATAAGAATCAAACCATAAAACCTTTTCTTACTGTTCAGCACATTTGAGTCGAACAGATTAACTATTTTAAATTACAATTTCCCACTCACCCTTATTTTAAATAATAAACACTCAGTTTTTGAAATACCTTGTGATTAAAATATGTCTTGAAAATTCTGTGGGTAAAAAATATTATCAGCATGAATGGTTTGAGAACATTTTGATAATGTTTTGAAATACATAAGAATGTCGTTGTTAATGTATCCAATAACATTAAAACTTTTGTTTTTGAAAAACTCCCTTAAAAATAGGACCATAGCATTTGTTCATTGCGTTTGTCTCAAAAATCTTGCGTTTTGGTCATTGCATGTTGTCTTCTCATTGCGTTTTTGTCATTGCGTTTTGCCTCTACTGCGTTTGGGTTTTAAAACGTTTTTGCCTCAGCTTTTGATTCTGCGTTTGCCTTCTGCGTTTTGGTGATTTACGTTTTTGCCTCTCTGGTTATTTGGTATGCGTTTTGGTTCAGCGTTTAGCCTCTGTTTTTGTTCTGCGTTTCCTCCTGCGTTTTGGTTATTGCGTTTTGCCTCTGCGTTCTTGGTTTAAGAAAGGTTGCATTTTGCCCCTCTGCGTTTTGCTAATTGAAGACCCTATTGCGTTTTGCCTAGGGAACTCTGTCCATGTTCATTTCTTGACTGCGTTTGCCTCAAGAATTGACTGCGTTTGAACTAAAGAAGACACTACGTTTTGTCCATTGAAACCCGTGTTTTTGAAAACCTAATTTCCCGAAGAAAAAAAAAATTCGACCTTACCGCGAAGGTCGATCCACGCATTAGGTGGTATTTGACCGAATTTGGGAATCTATTAATCATTGTCTAAACATAACAAAACACCAAATCAAACAACAAACAAAGGAATTAAAAGGACTAATCATTCAACATTCATTCATGGTTTTCTATTGATTTTGTAAAATCCCGTTAATTCATTTATTAGTTTTAATCATAGACGTGTAAAATCCCGTGAGCGTGAATTGCATACAAGACCACAACATCAATCATATCACATCCACTTAAGATCCAATAAATCCTTTTCACTTCAACTCACGATAAAATGGAAAAGAAAGATACCTTATCTTCGTGTTCGGAATTAGAAGAACAACAAATGCAACTAATTCAAGACAAATCAAAAGAAATAGCATGGTATCTTTTCAACGACTTCATTACAACCACCTCATGCGTCTTTCAAACAACGACTTAAAAATGAAGTCGAACCGAGAATGGATTAGGAAACGCGCGTTTGCAAACTCTCTTTGGTCAAGAGTTTGAGACTTTTACAGGCAACGATGGTCCTAAACTGGATCAACTTCAAAAGGCAACTTGATAACCACAAATTTCAAGAATTGGATTCCATGGCTGCTTTTAAAAGTTCTCGCACAAACAGTTTCAGATGTTCATCAGTCAAAGATATATTTGAATGATGACTAATATTGAATGACACCAACATTTCTACAATACACTCAACTTGATATTCCAGAATTCCGTGAGACACTGGTCCCAATTCACATGGAATAATTTCAAAGAGGTCGATTTTAACCCCTGTGTTTTCAAGTCATTGACGACATCAATAAATTCACAAAGTACCTTTTTGAATTGTACGGGTTTGCTTAAAATTGTAAACCGTTAATTAAATCGCGTACAGCCAAAAAATAGCGTTCAATGTAAACGGCATGCAAAAAACAATATAAATGTTTTAACGATCGCAAGGGTTATATAATGATATTGAGATGAATTAATTAACTTTGTTCTTTATTTTCATCGGATACGTAAAGTGTATACGTATCGCGATAAACTTGCGTTTTAGGCACACCCGAACCGCAAAAATCTTTTCTACCTTAACAAATACCACGTTAGTACCCAATAACCCAAAATTACTCAATATTATCATACATATGTATCTAAAACCGGATTCAAGAGAAAAGAACCAAGAAATGCAAGTTAGAACAACATTTCCATGTTTTCCATGGGAGTTCTCAACTATTGAAGACATACACCATCCTACCATGCCTTGACCAAGAATAAGACCTTGGCCATCCCAAGGACTCTTTAAGTTCCCTTGGACCAATTATACATCTTAAAAACATACACATAGCTAAGCAAGTAACTCCTACACACATTACACTTAGACTTAAAAATTTCCACAAAACACTCTCTTTTATTTTTGCCTTATAGAGCTCCACGGCGGCGCTCAATACACCATCCCAACCAAACCCAACAAATTTTTCTACAACCATACACTTCTTATCTACACATAATCTAAGATGTACTAAAGGCATTTGCAAAAGCATTGGTTACCCATAATCAAAAATAAATCAAGAAAAAGGAAGCTAGTTTAGTGAAGGAAAGCAAAAGAGGTTTATTAAGTGCAAGCTTGGTTTTTGTGGCTAAACAAGGGTTTAGTACTAGCACATCATCATCATCATACCTCATAAGGTCCATTTAAACTCTTTATGTTGCTATAACTTTCATTATTATGCATATGATATTTCTATTTAGCTTAAATCACCATTTAGGTTTTATTCATGAAAATGAAGTATATACTTGAAATGATCATTTTAATACTGCACTATAAATACATGTGGTGTTATTACTTACATTATGTTAAAAAGGATGAGAAAATGTTGTATCATATTGTTTTGGTGTAAACATGATTATGGGTAAATTAGGGTTTATAATACTTCATAATATGTTTCAAGAGAAAGTAATACAAAAGACATGTTAATATTGAATATGGACTTTTAATCATGTTAATAGAACACTAAAATAAGGTCATATGGAAAGAAATACACTTGTACACATTTGGTTATGTATGAAAATGATTATTTGCAAAACTAGTAAATTAGAGATTTCTTAAGTAAAGTTATGATTTTTAAGTGTATCATGAATTAATTAACCTTGGTAACTTGGACATATAAGGACCATTATGGACAAAGGACACATCATATATGTATGATTTATAAAATATATGATATATGAGACATATGGTAAAATACAAAAGTAACAAAGTATAAAGAAAAGATCAAATATGGACTCAACTAACTCAAGCAAACATTCTGTCCAAAATACAAAATTTGACATATCTAATTTTATATTATTTATAATATAATACATTTCACACATTCCCGAAAAGGTAAGAAACATGTTAAACGATTAAAGACGAAAAAGTTACGTTAAAATCGAGTTATACAATAAATAACGAAGTCGTAAGTAAATTATTTATAAAAACATTTTTATAAAAAATTATAAACCAGCAAGGGTTGATATTTTTTTAACAAAAATAATACATAATTTTTTTTGGATTCCAAAATGATAGAAATCGCAATTTTTCAATTAATAACGAACAGAGTTAGAATTTGCGATTAACGACAATTAATACTTTTATTAAAACTAATTTTTATAAAAGTTACTATTCATAGACAGAAAGTTATATTTTTGTAAACCTCATAAAAATATAGAACTTTCAAACACGATAGACGTCCTCGAAAGAAATCATACAAACCGAGCTATAAAACGAATAAATACGACATTTACGGGTTTTAACGACTACGAATACGAATTTTAATCGAAACTACATGTCTGGTCATGAACAGTAAAAATACTGTACATGCAGGGGATAAAATTTATAAAAATGTCAAATAACGATAACACCGTACTTAATACAAAAATGATGACATTAGAAGACTCGAGAATCGGGTTTAAAAACGGTACGAAAGTTACGCCAGTTTTACTAAACGGTTATTATAAAGTTTTAAAACTTATAAACACAATTTTACAAAACCATTAGTTGGTGATTGAGCTATATAGAATATTAAGTGGTTATCAAAGTACTATATTACCTATAGAGTTTCATAATGAGCCTCTTCGGATGGCGTTTCGACGAGTTTTGGATTACGATTTAAAAGTGTCCTAACACTCCTCGAACGTCATGTCATGACCTCTTTAATTATGATAGCCCGATACGATAGTACGTGTAACAACTATTGTTAATTATATTCAATGTTGTTAGATAAAGTACTCGGTACTTATACGACCTTAATTTAATTAGGTTGCATTTGATCAATTCGCGTGGCGCGTTATTTGTGATACACTTGGCATTACTCACTCAAGGTGAGTTCATAGCCCCACATTTTACATGCTTTTGTTTTACAAAGTTTTTGGGGTGAAAAACATGCAATGCTTTAAAATTGGACACAAGTGGTTAAGTTTCATGTTATAGATTACGTGTTCCTAAGTCCGATAACCATATCTGAGCCCATATCATGAACTGTTAATGTGAGCGCAGATGTTTTTATTAATAGATCTATTGGGTTTGACAACCCCGTTCGGGTGATTAGCTATCACTGGACAAACGAACGTATACCATGTCGAATATAGGATGTTGCGGGTTAGAACATCACCACGGGCAATGAAGGGGCCATTAATTTGGTATTCATACACGTCAAGCTTCCAGTGTCATTTGAGCTTAAGAGTCACACTAATTACATTTATTATGATATCTGCCTACTGTTGCATTACCTACACTTTGGGGAAATCTTGTGGTCCTAACAATATATGATTTATCAAACCTATAATTCATCCCAACAAATTGGTTGACTGTTTTAAAGCAATGTTTTTCAGGGGATCAAATAAGCACAAGGTGCGATGGATCATTGGTGGTTTGATTTGGATTCTTGCATTAAAGATTTTTAGTCGCATTTCATTTCGTTATCTTTATGTCTGAAAATCTTGTATTTGATTAAGTGAACAAGTTAAGCTACGGGCTTTTGTAAACAATGACTTGGTTAAATCCAATGTATCGTTTTTCCAAAAACGACTTTTTGGTCTGTCTAATATATCTCTTGTGTTGTTGATTCTATGAAGTAACACGCCCCGGACCCATATTCCACTGCGACCCAATTTGGGGGTGTTACACGATTGATAGAAAGAGCACTGCATAAGAAAGATAGCATGACCAGCAGGGTGAATGAAAACAGATGCAGACGACCAATGGAAAAAGGTTGATACTAGTAAAGCATTGGATGCTATGTTCAGTTCATCAGGTTAAAGCAATGGGACAGAATCACATAGAGCAGATTACAAAACCAGCAATCAGTGAATGAATGCACATGTTGAAGTGATCCAGTAGATATCAGACCCATATATGATGAAGAGCCAAAGGCTGAGGTACAAATGACTACTAATAAACAATAAGATCTGCTAAAGGACAACAACATACTGTGACACATGAAATCATTAGATGAAGAGAGATTGACCATACTGCTAAACTATGTCATGACACATGTCCTTTGCCTGCTAAATTAACTGATGACAAGACAATTAAACTCTCAAATCAATTACTCGAATCTGAGAATGTTTGTCTCAAAAAGACTGTTGCCCAGTGTCAAAAAGATTTTGCAAAACCGAAGCACATTGTATTAATCTTGAATTAACAAATAGGAAAAAAATGTATTTTAAATCAAGCAACGAGAGTCAAATTTTGAAAGAGAGTAATGGTAATGAAGCCAAGGTAATAATGACGATACTAAAGATAAATATAGAAACCAAAAAAGATATCGACATTGGAACATAGTGTGCTAAAGTTTACCTTGTGAGAGCAATAGAGCTGTTACATAAGGTAAAAAAGCAGCACATCTGAAACAGACTTACAAAGATCTTTATTGATTCTATCACAACAACACTTACGTTCAGACCAAAACCAGAATGACTCCTTTAATGGCACCTACTTAACTCAAAAAGTCTAAAATGAAAAATGCTGATGTCACTAGCTCAGATTCAAAAAATGAGGTATTGCAATTGCAGCAATTAACAAAAATGAGTAAGGGAAACTAACAGGAAATATGTAATACTAAGTTTGCAAAACCATCAATCTTAGAGGGAAACAGTTATACAACCTTACAGAAACCAATCAATTGTTAACAACCGACTGCGTTATAAGTCTGAACGACCTAATAATTTCAAAACCACGTTTGGCCTCCCAGTTGATGTAACACTGACTCTGTCAAAACCAGTCACTACACATTATCTACCTAAGAGAAGAGAATCTGCCCATGCAAAACCTCATTACATGATTGCACCTAGCTCATCTAGGTATAGCTCAAATGACATGTTCCTTAATCAACCTGACCACAGAATGCGAAGCTAAAAAAAGACACAAGAACACTCTAGGAACTTTAGAAATTTTTCTGACTCCAAACATTTTGTTTGCTCGACATGTCCAAAAAATGTTCTTCATGCAAATCATGAATTCTGTGTAACAAAACTTCCTGAAAAGAAGTCCAACTCGCGTGCTAAGGATACCATCCAAAAGCACAACGAACAAAATAAACCCGTAGAGAAAATAAGGGTTTTAACAACAAAATCCAAATAAGACAGAGTCCCAACAGACATAGGATATCAATAAAAAGGCTTCAACTGATGCATGAGCGAAGACAACAATCCTAGTGCTTGTCTTAGGTGGCAACCAACGGGTAGAATTCTCAAGACTGTTTGTCTTAGATGGGTTCCAACCGGAAAGATATTCACCTCTAGCACAACAAAGGTTGACAGTGAAAACCCACCGAAATGGTCAAGAACGTATCACTAACTAATTGAAACGAACAACTCTTTGATGTTAGAAGCAGGTACTCAACTTTATAGTACAGGTACATCGTTCAATCCTATAAAGGAAGGACTCAGAGTTTGGTTGCGGAAAAGACAGATATCTCAGAAAATATGGCTTCAAGGAATTTTGATCTGGTGATCATCAAATGATGTCTGACCATAACAGTTTAGACCTCGCACCATAACGACAGATGGTGTCTGCTGAAAATAACACTTCAGGCCCCGTTCCTCAATGTTCAAATGACGTTTGAACACAGCAGTTCAAGCCTCGGTCATCAATGTCAGATGACGTCTGTTCACATCAGTTCAGGCCTCGTTATTCATCAAATGACTTCTGATCATAACCGTTCAGAACTCGGAATTCTCGTCCACAGCAATGATCCGTCAAGTTCAAAGCTGGTTCCAAAAGTTGTTCCTCTAGCAGTCAAGACAGCTACATCACGACAAGAGTTGGAATTACTATTCCACCATAACATAGCAATGCTGAGGACCAACGTAAAAATAATGAAAAATACAAAACAGAAAAACAGAAATTTACCAATAAAGATTCTCTCGACATTGTCTCTGGAATCGATAGAACATTTACGTGCTTAGACATGTCGATTAACATTGACACGGGTGATAAATGAATTCGAGCGAAGAGTTGCAAATAGTTTCAAAAACATGTCATTTCTAATTTTCCTAAATGGCTATTTGCAAATAGATTTACAAATAACCCCCGACTTCAAATAAAGGAAAGGTTTATATAACTGTACCTCACAACGAGAAAATTAATGTTTCTTCTCGTCTTAGACTGTTCTTACAAGACATTCAATGTATTTTAGTCTCAAGAAAAAGGATAGTGGTACGTTCAGTGCGCTATTACCCTTAGTTTATAAAGAGAAGTTCCGACTAACATTTGGTTTTCAAAAAGTTGAACAACAATTTTTTCAGAATTTTCTCGATGACAATACATAATCTTTCAAAAATGTTTTCAAAAGACAACATTCTTAATTTGTCACCGAGAGCAACAGGGGGAAATCGTGTTGATTAATCTACAGATATATTATGGTAAAATAAGCCACAAATTCGTGTGGCTTATTTTGTTATTTAATTTCGAATAAAAATAGCAAGACAAAATCAAAGTTTGATCTTTGTTTGTGGTTAAAAGTGTTAAGGATTTGTACTTTCGGGCTTAGAACTATCCCTTGCATCATTACTAGGTGATTTTAACATCATTTCGTAGCTTTCAAGAATGTTTGATGATTTTTTCTTGGCTGCGTTTTGACTCACTCAAGGGGTGTTCTTGATTGCGTTTTGCTTCATCGCTGTGATTTGCCCAAAAGACTTCTTGCGTTTTGTCTTAAAGAAGTCATTGCGATTTGCTCTTGTGTTTTGTTGTTGTGTTTTGCTTATTGAAGATCATGTTTGCAAGCCAGTACAAACGTTATGGCTGTGCCCAAGATAGCAAACAAATCTTAGCGTTTTTGCTAGAAGATCTGCGTTAATGTTCATGTGTTTTGCCCTCACATATCTTCGTTTTTTTCATTTGCGTTTTAGTCTCAAAATCTTGCTTTTGTTCATTGCGTTTTGCCTCAAAATCTTGCGTTTTGTTCATTGCGTTTTGTCTAAAGAAGACTGCGTTTTGTCCATTGAAAACCCTTGTTTTGAAAACCTAATTTCCCGAAAAATGTGACCGACTTTGGGCATATGACCGAATTTGGGAATCTAATACTCAAAACAAGAAAACCACACAAATAACAACACTTAATCCCAAAACAATCCTGAAAAGATTTACTTAAACGACAAAACGGCTAGTGATTCGGATTACGATGACAGAAACTACGAAGATTGATTGGTATCCCTATTATTGCGATTAAAGTTGAATTTCACAGAGGCGTCTACTTATTTCATCATCGAGACTTTCTTCTATTTTCTATCGATTGATGACTTGCTTGAACGTATACAGTTATGATTAAGACTTGGATTATCTAGTTTCTAGTGGTCAAGGGTGGTTGGATGAAGACCTGAGACAACGTATCACTTAAAGGTATTTACGTTGTAGTCAATCAGAGTCATACTCAGATGTCGATGTGGTAATTTCAAGAGGTGTTGTACTTCATATACTTTTAATGGTGGTATATGGTACTTAGAGATTTTCTTCTGCATCGTTCTTCAATCAACAATAGTGCAAGATTAACAAATTTGGGGGATTTTACTTCAGTTTCAAGTTTGGTATATCATGCTTACTTCACCAAGTGGTCACGACAATAGCCGAAAGAATACGAGGTTGGTAAGTTTAGCAGAGAGTTTAAAGTTGAAGATGTAACAGCACATTCTCAACGGGTATTTTTGTGCTATTCCAAGACAAAGATACTTCACAGTCTAAGCAAAATCTTCAAAGTTCTTCGATGACATTCATTTACAAGACCTTGATCATACCAAGTGTTCTTGATTCTTGCTTCAGTTCCTCTACGGTTTGTGAAGTCAAGAGGGTAATGATTCTTTTGTATATCAAGATTTGTGCTTATGACAAGAACTTCTCGAGTATATGGACGTACACGTCAATATGATGCTTCCGAAGTTTCGCAAACCATCATATGGGGAAAATGTATACTTCTGTACTTAAATTCCCTTGATGTTACCATTCAACTTTCAGGGGGAAGTAGTTATACTACTTCACGTAGAATGGTTTTGAAGTATTATGCAAACATGAGAAGAACAATTGTTGATTTCTCGCATGCACCCCCGAACGAATATTCACCAAGCCCTAATGACAAGAAGCAGTGGTCGCTTGTGTGGTTTGACTTCTACAAAATTCCGCTGTGCACTTTGATGACAAGTAGAAGATTGTTCAAGCTACATCAATGTTTCAGAATCTGTTTAAGATAGGGATGTTGGTTTGGGGGGAAGCCGATTCAGAAACTTCGCCAAAAAGGAGTCTATGAAGAAAGCTTTTCAAGACATGTTGCATGGATTGGGGGAAGTTAATCCAACTCATGCATACTAAAATGGTTCATGTATAAGTAAAGACACTGAAGATCCAAGCTGGAGTACAAGTTTCAAGACCAGGAGAACTCAGAAGACATCTTCAGCTTTGAAGTGCTTTGGAAGACTTTATTTGTGTTGTATTTGTACCTGATAGGAATATTGTAAGTAATTCCGTATGTCCACATATTAGGGGAAGATTGTTAGCCCTAAAATATGGTGACTAATCCGGAATTACATTTATCATTTATAGTCGTGTCGGGTTAGTTTAGCTAGTCAAGCCCGGGACTATAAATACCTCCTTCATACTTCCATGGAGGGGAAGAAGCTCACTTTTGTAAGGTGAAAGTGTGTGTGTTTTCTCTCAAGAACACACATCTTCCCATCTTTCATCTTTTCTCTCTAATAAACATGGCTGATTATCTGTTTCATTTTATCCAACCTCTTGATCCAGTTTGTTGCTGTTTATACATGTCATTTATTATTAACAAGGTCGTTCTCATATCTTGTGTTGTTGATCTATGAAGTAACACTCTCAGACCCATATTCCGCTGCGACCCATTTTGAGGGTGTTACACAACTCCCAAAGATGACACAACGTCTGAAACCACGACGTCTTCTTGAATCTGCATGAAAGAAGCTTGAAACGGACGGTAGACTTGATGACATCAATAACCTGATCTTGAGACCTCTTCGTCTTGCCAAATAAAATAACAAGAGGCAGCAAACATAAGCTTCGAAATAACACTTCTCGCAGAACTCATCTTAGCCAACGAGGAAAGAAAATCCACAATAGCATCCAAACTAGATAGGATATTAGGAATGCTCGTAAAGCGCTTCAACTGCTCCCAAACCTATAAAGAAAATATACATTCAAAGAATAAATGGTCATGGGAATCGGGGTGAGTTTTACATAAAGGGCACTGAAGCAGGTTTAAGTTAGTTTTGCTACTAGCATCCCATTGCCTCATGTTATCTTGAGTCTTTAGTTTGCATTTAATAACCAACCAAAGGTGTATAGCGTAATGGGGGGCTTGGTTAGAGAACTAGACCACATGATACCAATCCACCTCATCAAATCTCGGACGAATACACTCCTACGCATTTGCAACCGAGAACCCCACATCCACATTCGACAAATCTTTCCACACCAACGTATCATTTGTATTGGTTAGATGTGGCACCTCAATAGGTCCCAAATTTGAGTATTTTGACATCCAAGCATCCGGCCAACTCCAAGAAGTATTAACAATAATATATTTAACCTTAGTAGACCGATTATAACTAGCACTATAAATATCACGGTTAGAAATAATATCCGAAAGAGGGCCCAACAAACACCAATTGTCAAACCACACGGATGCATTAGAACCATCCCCCAAACGACACCAGATAAAAGGACGCACAATATTACGAACCTGGAGAATTTTTCGCCATCCCCATGACATCTTTCCCCGAATAGGAATCTCCCAAAAAGAGCAGCCATTGAGCTTATAGGAATGAATCCATTTGACCTATAAGGACTCCTTATGCATTAGAAGACTCCATATATGAGAAGAAATAAGAGCTTTATTAAAAATTTCCAACCGATGAATGCCCAGGCCACCCTCCTTTTTAGGAAGACACACAATCTCCTAAGCCACCTTAGCCTTACTCATCTTCATCTCTCCTTGACACCAAAGAAAACCCTGCATAAGTTGCTCTAACTCTAACACAAGACCAGTCAGGAGGATGAAAACTGAAGCCCAATAAATGTGCATAGAAGCCAAAACCGATCGAATAAGTTGCACCCTCCCAACAAAAGAAAGGGGTTTATTTTTCCAATCATTAATTCGCCCCTTCACCTTTTCCATCAGCTCCTTACAATCTCAATAAAAAAGACGAGAAGGAACCAAAGGAACACCCAAATACTTAATCGGGAGCTTACCTTCTTTGAATGGAAGAATATTGAGGATATCAAGCTTAGTATGATTAAGAACATTGCAAAAATAAGCAGTGATTTTGGGGAGACTAGGTGTCAATCCCGAAGCCTCTTTAAACTCCACCAGCATATTCATAATGACCCTAGCTGAATCCACCTCACCATGGGCAAATAGGAAAAGATCATCAGCAAAATAAAGATTAATTAAATTAAGCTTAGAACAATGCCGATGATAAGTGAAAGACCCCGATACGCGAGCCCTTCTATGCAACATAAGGGTAAGAACCTCTATTACCAGCGTGAAAAGATAAGGGGACATCAGATCTCCTTGACGCGAGCCCCGTTTACCCTTAAAATACCCATGTAGAGTACCATTTATACCTAAGGAGAAGGAAGTAGAAGTCACACATTCCATAATCCACCCAATTATACGAGGGTGGAAACCAAAACCAATAAGCATAGCATGAAGGAAATTACAACCAAGCGTATCATAAGCCTTTTGAATGTCAACCTTAAACATACATCTCGGAGTACCCCTATCCAAGTGATAATTATGCATAAGCTCTTGAGTCAATAGAATGTTATCTGAAATGCGTCTTCCAGGCACAAATGCCGATTGATTCAAACTAACCAAATCCATTAAGCAATCTTTCATTCGATTAGAGATAATCATGCTTATGCATTTATAGAGAATATTGCAACAAGATATAGGACGATAATCAATAATTTTCATAGGAGAAGTGACCTTTGGAATTAAAGCAAGAATTGTATGATTGAGCTCTTTTAGAAGAACTCCATTAGTAAAGAATTCCTTGATTGCTTTGGTCACATCAGTTGCAAGGATATCCCATGCTTCCTTAAAGAAAACAGCAATGTACCCATCCGGACCTGGAGCTTTGTTGTCTCCCATAACAAACATAGCCTCATGAATTTCCTGGTCAGATACATCACGAATCATATGATTAGCAACATCACTAGAAAGCTATTTACAAAAAGGTTAATGGAATTAAAATTAGAAGTGACTCCCTGTTGGCCAAGAAATTCAGCGTAATGATCAATGAAAGCCAATGGGACCTGATCACCATCCACATTAACACCATTTGTAGTGGTAACACAATCGATATGGTTTCTTGTAGCTTGGATTTTAACCACTTTATGAAAATAAGCAGTATTCGCGTCTCCAAGCTTAAGCCATTCTACTTTAGCCTTCTACATGAGAAACTTTTCTTCTAAAAGGCTAGCATCAGTAAACACTTGAAGATAAGCCGCCTCTTCTTCTCAGAGCTTAAGGTTACTAGGGCCTAAATCAAGGGCTGTTTGGACTTTATCAAGCTCATGTGGTAGCTTATTAACATTCTTATGGACATTCCCGTGGTCATATAGCAACTTACGGATCAGTTTCTTGAGCATTTTCAAACGCTTCACAACTTTAAACATCCAAAAACCACTAACTGTAACCTTCCAGCCATTAGCAACAGTATCCTTAAAATGAGTATTACAAACTAAAATATTAGAGAATTTAAAAGGACGAGGTTTAGAGTTAGATTCCATAGGAATCCTCAACACAGTCGGGAATGATCGGAGATTCGATTTGGCTGAAATAAGGCACTAGACCCCATAAAATATGCGTAGAATTCCAGGTTAGCCATGATACGGTCAATCTTCTTAAGAATGCCATCCTCGCCCTTAGGCTTTTGATTCCATGTAAACCAAAGGCCCGTACTATTAACATCCGACACCTCAATAATCTCAACACATTCTTAAAAGTCCCGCATACCTGTGTCAATATAAGACGAACCCGTAGACTTCTCGTCCGCATTCAGCGAAACATTAAAGTCCTCTGAGATGCACCAAGGTCTATTTCGAATGTAATTTTAATGCGTAATAAGGTTATTCCATAGATCACGTCTTTGGATATATCGATTATGAGCATAAACAAATGAGCAAAACAATTCCTTCTTATCAGCTTTGAAGTACACACAAACATGCATCACTTGAGCATCAAACGAAACCACTACAACATTGACAATATTCGGGTTCCACCCTAAAATGATACGAGAACCTTTAGAACACATTAACCCATTAGAAGTCCATTGCCATTGTTTAAACACTTTAGAACACATTCTCTACAAATTTGAATTAGCCACGTGGGATTCAAGGGTAGAACACAAACATAGGTTATTTTCAAATATGACTTAACGAACCTCCTTTTGTTTAGGGGCTTGGTTTATTCCCCTTGTGTTCTATGAAGCTAAACTAAACATCTTGAACCTGATTTGAAGGAGTGCTTGCCCCTTTAGTTTGCTTTATAAGGCGATTGTTCACCTCAATGTACGTCTCATCCACCTCCTCATCATCATCATTCAAAACGTCTTCTAAATCAGCCTTTGCAGCCTTATTCAAATAGGTTGTTTTAACATGAACGGGGTCACCTGTTCCTAAGACTTCATCATGATTAGCCTTTATATTAACACCAAGAATATCCTCCATATCATTTTCACCACTTGATTCGCATGTGAGAGGAACAGTTATTTCATTCAACTTTTCAAATAGGTTTTTCAATTTAATTCCATTGTCTTGCTCCTTATTTGTGGCCTTCGTCACACCAGGTTTATGATCCTTGGTAGCGGTTTTAACCGGCTGGTATATCAAGTTCTTTTTAGGGTTATGAATCCTCACACCCATAATATTTTGTTTTTTGGTTAGCAGGGCATTTCCCTTTGGATTTCCTATTAACAACATGAGTAAATCCGTCATCATCAGCCTCCACAGTATGGGAAGGCTGCTCTTGAACCCGTTTAGGGCATTGCTTATTTGCATGACCAAACATGTGGTAGTCAAGACATAAAGGTGGTTTCCATTCATATTCGACTCTAATCTTTTCCAAAGTATGGCTCACACTGTCATCCTCTACATTAGGGACTGCCATTATGACCTCTTGCTTAAGCTCCTTGTCTGCACGTACTTCAATTAAAGCCCTTGCGTACCCTATTTGCCCTTGCTCTTCCACACACATTAAACTAGTAAAAGCATCTAACATAATCAGATTACCTATTTGAGTAGCAATGAGGCTTAGGCCATCTTCTGAATACGCAACAACCGGTACTTTATGTAACTTGACCCAAACAGGAACTCTAGTAACGTTATCCTTAGATAAAGACATATTAGGAGTCCACTTAGTGAGGATAAGCAGTATGTTCCTAACTAGCCACGGTTCACATTCCAAGACCTGTTCCAACCTGCTAGGGACGAAAATTTGAAGTAGAAAACTCCATCATCATCACTCATGAGCTTTTCAAAACCAAACTTAGCCCATGTATTCATCTGTTAGCCTTAATTATATTAAGTCAAACAAGAATGTTATCGGTCTTATAAAGTCAAATTGGGTCTTGTATTGTAATAGGCTAGACGGGTTCAACTGTAATCTAATATTTTCCGTGTTTCGGGCTCAAAGCCCAAGATATGCCAAGCCTGGCCCAAGTAGAAAAGCCCACAAGCCAACTAGATGGCTAGGGGTATAAAAGAAACCCTCTCCACACATGGAGAGGGTGTTGGTTGCATTTTCTCACACTTGTAACTCACCTTTCTCTCTCTAATCTAAGTTTCCAAGTTCCTTTTTCTTCCCTTCTTTTCTTTCTTATGTTGCCGGCTCAAATAGAGCTTATTTAGGGCTTATTCGGGTTTGCTTAATTGTTGTGAAACGATTATTAAGACTAACATGTGGTATCACTCGCCAAGGGGTGTTTAGTGTTTGATTCGTGGTTCATAAGCTCAAAATCGTAGCTTATTTCGTGGCTTATTAAGATATTTCCTTAATTTTTGTCTTTCTTTATTTGGTCTTATTTCAAACGTGGCTTATTTGGCAACATAAGCTCACGGTATACTTTTTCTCTTTAGCTTATATGTTTGTTAAGCTTATTCGGCTTATTATTCTTCTTTGCTTCTTTTTTTACTCGACGTGGTGTTTTCTTGTGTGATTCGGAAGTGTCACAAGAGTCACGTCCTCTTTTAGTTTAATCTTCCAACTAGTTTCTTAGTTTTCTTAAATTTTGTTGAAATTTTTTGAGCTTATTCCTAGCTTATTACAAGCTTATTTCGAGCTTATTTGTGTTTTCTCTTATCTAGTAAGTGGTCCCAACCGGTTCTAAACAAGAGACCAAGATCCACATTTTGTGCTTCACAACACAAGGACAAATTGTTTGTTAGTAAAAGTGGTCCTCACTCGATAGAGACACCGAGCGGAATATGTCACAAGTCAAGCGGAACATGTACGTTTGATATTTAAGCGAAATATGCAGGTGTAATTTCAAGCGGAATATGTACGTTTGATATCCAAGCGAAACATGCAGGTTTAATTTGAAGCGAAATATGTTAAAAATGAGAAGCGAAATATGTTGAATGTTAAGCGAAATATGCAAGTTAAAGACAAGCGAAATATGTTAAACAGTCGAAGCGAAACATGTTAAACTGTCAAGCGAAATATGTTAATTGCTAAGCGAAATATGCAAGTTTAACTGCCAAGCGAAATATGCATTTTCAAGTCAAGCGAAATATGCAGGATTTTGTTCAAGCGAAATATGTATAGAAACTGAAGCGAAACATGCAATTTTCATTTTTCAAGCGAAACATGCAATTCTTAACCAAGCGAAATATGAAATCCCTCAAGCGAAATATGTCAATTTTAATTTCACGGTTTTTCTATTGATTTTGTAAAATCCCAACAAGTAA
>BQNB010000239.1:0-45271 GCA_026074375.1 Tanacetum coccineum
TAAAGATTTACAAGTATCTAAGCAAGGAAAGCAAGATTAGGGTTTTATGGAAAATTAAGGTTTTCTAGAGTTGCAAGCTAGGGTTTTATTGCTAAACAAGTGTGTAGATCTTGTTGTTCATCACCATACATCATATTAAGGTTACCTAAAATGCTTTATGTCTTTACATTTATCATTTTATGTGTATATAAGTTCTATGTAGTGAAATCACCATTATGATGCTTTTAAAACATATTTTTATGAAACACATTCAAACTTTCTATTTGGATTCGACATATAACCTGGTCATTTTATAATTTTAAAAGATAGTACGCCTCATGATGATTCCAAAATGATAAGAAACTCGAAAAACCGATTTATAACGAAAAATTTACGACGATTACAAGTTTACGATAATTAATACTTTTATAAAAATAATTTTATAAAAAGTTACTGTTCATCAGGGACTTTATTTTTGGAAAAACATCATAGATAAATAGAACATTTAATTACGAGAACGTGCTCAAAATAATCGCTAAAAACGAAGCTATAACGAATAAGTTACGACATTTACGAGATTTACGATAACTAAATCTATAAAAATAAATATATAACTGTAATGAACAGTAAAAATCACTATTCATCAGAAAACTTAGATTTTGAAAGTGTTATATTTTGATAACTAGTCTTAATACGAAGGCGTGGACGTAAGAAACGAAAGAAACGAACTTAAAACGAGAAAGTTACGCCAGTTTTACTAAAGTATACTTATAAACGTTTTTTACTTTATAAATATGATTTCACTAAAACGATTAGATGGTGATGTAGCTATATAGAATTATATGTGGTATTAGTTAATCAAAGTACTATATTACTATGGAGTTTCATAATGAGGCCTCTTCGGGGTGGCGTATCGACGAGTTGTTGGATTTACGATTTAAAGTGTCCTAGCTCCTCATACGTCACTACATGACCTCTTAATTATGATAGCCCGAACGATAGTATGATGAGCTATACGTGATCTATACACCTATAAATAATCAAATGTTGTTTAGTAAATATAACACCTATTATTGTATTATTTGCATTCGATCGTAAGCGTGGACCGCATTTCTATTGTGAATGCTTGTTTAATTACCATCACTAGAAATCACTCGAGGTGAGTTCGTAGCCACTTTTTCTACAACTTGCTTTTAAATACGTGGGAGATTACATGCTAGATTTCTTGACACAAGTGTTTTCAAAACTGTAAGCTATTTCCTGAATACATTATTCAGCCTAAGACCCGATTGCCATTTAAGTCCCCTTTTATTATCAAGAACCGTTAAATACCAGCTGGTGTATACGCTAGTGTTATGATAGACTATCGGACTAGACCACCCGTCTGGGCTGTGTTTCTAGTTTTACCAATACATCATTTTAACATTTGAAGAAAATTCGTAAGGAATGTTTGGCAACATCTGTATGTGGATACAAAATTCGTAGGTTGTTTTTTGTAACATCTTTATCCTGTTGGGGCACAAACCTCGATTACTGGTTTATTACAGTTTATCTTACGTTAAGGTTATGTTCATAACGTTAGGCGCAATAATACAAATTTTGGACTATTGAATGTGTTTCATAGTCTTCTATTACTTAAATCTTATGTACCCACGCTAATTTCCTGATAAACCTATGAAATTCACTCAACAAATTTTGTTGACGTTTAGCATGTTTTAATCTCAGGTGCTGAGGTATAAAGCTTGGATGTAGCCGTGGACGGATATCTTAATAGAGAGATTCTGATTTCTTAAATTCAATGAAACTTTTGTCTTATAAAATCTTAATGTCTTTTTAACAAAACTATGGGACCTAACGTGAAAACTCTGATCTTTTGTAATGACATCGAATGGAACTTATCTTTAACGTCCATTTAAAGGTCCAGTTTTCTATATCTTGATTTTGTACTTTAGACGTATCACCCCATTGCTACATGATTTTTGGGGTGTTACAGTACGTTCGTCAAGCCAAATGGCATAACTTGGAACTCGTAATGATATAGAGTTCTGAATGTCGTCTTTGGAATATCTTCTTCACGTACTCCAAGCTGGTGATAACCTGATCACAGGCTTATCTTAGAATAAACGCTGGATCCTTGTAGTTGATCAAATAAATCATCGATCCTTGGGAGTGGGTAACAATTCTTCACCGTCAGCTTGTTCAGCTCTCGGTAGTCGATACACATTCGAAATGATCCATCCTTCTTTTTGAAAAACAAGACCGGAGCTCCCCAAGGTGAGGAACTGGGTCTTATGAAGCCCTTGTCAGAAAGTTCTTGGAGTTGGTCTGACAATTCCTTCATTTTAGATGGAGCTAATCGATAAGGTGTTCGTGCTACAGGTGCAGCACCAGGTATCAAATTGATTCAAAATTCCACTTGTCGAGTCGGAGGGAGACCCGGCAAGTCCTCCGGAAATACTTTAGAAAAATCTTGAACGATCGGTAAGTCCTCAAGTCGCTTCTTCTCCGACTTGTCTTCACTCTCCTTTGTAGTAACATGTGCCAAAAAGACGTGACATCCTTTTAGCATATGCTTCTGCGTTTTAGTGCACGAGATGATGTTCAAACGAGTCTCGTTTCCTCGATCGCTTTCGTCACCATGAATAATTAAGGTTTCATTTCCCTAGGGAATACGAATGATTTTCTCAGCACAAACAATAACAGCTTGGTACTTTGCCAACCAATCCATACCGATTATGACGTCGAGACTACCAAGTTCTACAGGAATTAAGTCTATGTTAAATGGGTGATTTAAGAAATTTAATGTACAACCCCAAATGATAGCGTTTAATCCAATTATTCTCCCGTCAGCTAGTTCAACATCATAATAATGATCTAAGGTAGATGATGTGATATCAATTTGGGAGCTAAATGTAGCATACACAAAGCTTCTATCGGCACCAGATCAAATAAGATAGAAGCATAGCGGTTGTTTATAAGGAACGTACCCGTAATAACGTTTGAGTCTGGGTTTGTCCCTGCATGGCCTACCGCATACACTTTCGCTGGAGCATTGCCATTTCCACCTTGGTTACCAAGGTTGTTTTTTTAGTTTTAGACACTCCCTCTTGAAATGTCCCTAGGCTCCGCATTCAAAGCATGTAGGTTTCTGACCTGCCCTAGTGCCCCTTTGTTTGTTAGTAGTGTTGGCATTTCCAGTACTCCTATAGTCACGGGCCAGATGGCCAACTCTGTTGCACTTGTGGCATTTTGGAGCACACTGTCCGTCATGGTGATAGTTGCATTTTAAGCATAGAGGTTTAGATCCTCCGTAAGGTTTCTTCTCACCAGACCCTGCAGCATAAGCCCTGCCAGTGTTCTACCTCTTGTTCTGTTGTTGTTGTTGTTGGTTATCATCTTGCTTTCTTTTGTTTTTACTATGTCGTTCAGCAAAAGTGCGGATCTTCTTGTCCATCAGCGTAGTTGTAAATTCAATTGCATCCTGCATGGTTTTTGGCTTAGATGCCATTAGACTTCCGTGAATCATGTCGGGTAAACCACTGACATATTTCTTAATCTTGTCCGACTCTTTAGGAAACATCCTAGCACACATCAATGCCAGTTCCTGAAATCATTGGTTATAGCCTACCACGTCGGTACCTTTAACCTTAAAATTCTACAGCTCGCCCTCAAGTGTCTTAACCTCGCCCCTTGGGCAGTACTTGTCGGTTATCTTCTTTTTTAGGTTTGTCCAAGTCATTGCCTAAGCAACATCGTGACCAACAGTCTTAACGTAGGAGTTCCACCACGTTAGAGCACTTCCAAAAAGAGTACAAGTGGCAAACTTGATTTGGTTGTCTACAGTGCAGTTGCTTATACAGAACACAATTTCCATTCTTTCAAACCATTGAGTCAACTCGACAACTCCTTCAGTACCCTTAAAATATAGGGGTTTGTATTTCATGAAGTTGGGTAAGTGCACTCACGAGCAAGAGGATCTTGTCTCCTTCCACCCATTCCTGAATCATGGATGTCTTTGCCATTTTTGCTTCTGGGGGCCTTACGTGCTACCAATGCATCAGCAACGCCTTGGTCGATCAGGCTCTCGTTGCTCATTAGTCATAGAAGTAGTGGGGGTGGTTGTTGTGGCTGGTATTGATCTTGTGGTTTGTTTTGGTGCCATTTTCTTTAAATAATAAGAAACTATAATACTTGTTAGATTTCATAAAATCATAACAATGACATGACATATACACAATAAATAAAGTGAGATCACGTCGCACAGTGAAATATACAGCTGAATTGAAATTAACAATGGTGTAGCTAAATCGACATTCATTCATAATAAATCTGATTACAGACATGACATAATACATCCCTTCCATATATAATCTGGAAACATACATGACCTGATTCGGTTACAAAATGATCACTACCATTAGGTTACAAAATGATAATAAAACCTAAAGCCTTACTAGCCAGGAGTTACCCCGTAATACTTAGTAGGCTAGACAATATAGCTACAGCATAACCAAATCTACGAACTACTACCGGCCTCCTCTAGTACATCGGGCTGTGATGTACTGCTAGCGGGTCCCTGCTGACTCTGGAGTGCTGTCACCTGTGTCTGCAGTGTCCTCATCAGTGTTAGTGTCTCCACAAGTTGTGCCTGTCGGGTGCGACCTGCTGCCCCCAAAGCTCCTATCTCAGTCTATTGTGCTAGCACTGTAGTCCGCAGTGCTTTCACCTCAGAACGGGCAGTATCACTAATATCCATTGACTGTACGCAAGCCTCACGAGAAAGTCTGGCCTCACTCTCCATCAGTCTAGCAGTGCGAGCATGGGTGCATCTATCTTTACGCATCATGTTGAGCTAACCGCTCATCAATGACCTATCATCTTGTGCATCATCCAGTCTCCTATAAATCTCATCTGTGTCTTGCCTAACAGTGGTGACAAAATCTGTCATTCGCTGACTCAGTCCTGCCATATCAGTCGCTATTGGTGTCCCTTGCACATCCTCAACCATCTCATCCCAAGTGTCTGTAATCCCATAACCAACCTCTCTCTATGGGTCTCATCTAATCTCGGCATCCAGAGTGCCAACAAAACTGTAGTTTTCTCTAAAACCTCTAGTGGGTCTAGCAGTAGGAGCAGATGAACTCTCACCAACCTCAAATCTCGGACCTAAAGCAATACACAACCTCTTTCAAGGCGGTAACATAACCTCGGGAACATCTGCTCTATGGCTCATAGAGGGTAAAAGCAAAGGTGGTGATGATGTAGGTAAATTTATAGGTAGAAGTGGTGGTGTACTCGATGGTAGTGGATGGGAAGTAGATGGTGACTCGGCTCTTAACCGGATCATAGCAGTTTTGTATCCCAAAGGATAAGTAGGACTAGCAGGTAGTGGTAGAGGTGATATAGGTAATGGTGGTGATAGTATCTAGGGTAGTAGTGATAGTATCTGGGGTAGTGGTGATGACAATGGAGAGAGTAGTGATGGTGGTGGAGTAGGTATGGCAAGAAGTCTGGCAACCTCTGTATCTGAAGGAAGTGATATGAGTGTCTAAGCTCAGACAGACATCCTAGCCGTAAAATGGTATACATGTGGTAGGACAGAGTCGGCCAGAGCTAGGTGCTCCTCTTCCTCCTCATCCTCCTCGTCATCAGCATCATCTCCAGAGGACTCCTCTTCCTCATCATCATCATCATCTCTGTCATCAGGATAATCAGTTGGATCCTTCTTAGGATCCTCATCATCCTCCTCCGTATCCTCTTCGGGATCGGACTCAGTAATGTAACCTGGTGAATCAGCAGTAGATGAGATAGTAGCAGGTAGTGGCTGCTCCTCAGCTGGAAGCGCATCCTCCTCTGGTGGCATAAACTCTGGGTATACCAGCTCAGGTACATATGGTTCATAGACAAGTGAAGGTGGGTACTCAGGACCGGACACATAATCAAGAGATGGTAGGGCCTGAAGAGCGGCCTCCACATAAGGGTCCTCTAGCATCATGGGCAGTCTATCGACTCCCAAAGATCCTATGTCTGACAGATCCTCGAACAGACTATATACCTCCGTGTAAGTAATCGTGGAATCCTCTGAATCTGACATGACAAAATCTAAAAATCAAAAGTAGCTTATATAAGTATTAATATAAGACTCTTATCATAACATACATAGTATTTATAACATGTATATCAATCATGAATGCATCTAGTCTAACCAACTAATGCAACACTAGTGTATGTATGTCTCGTGAAAACCCCTTTGTATGAATGCAATGATTGAAAACGGTTATAGTCCAGCAAAAAACATTTGATCTGGTTCTCTATAACCTTGGCTCTTGATACCAATTTGTAACACCCCTAAATTAGGTCACAGCGGAATATTGGGTTGAGAGTGTTACTTCATAGATCAATAGCACAAGATATATATAAGAACGACCATTTAAAAGTCGTTTAAAACCGATACATTAGATTTAACGAATTTATGTTACATAAGTCCGAAACTTTACTTGTTCATTGTTCAAAATACTAAGATTTTAGTCCATAACAAATATATCCCCATAATGTAATGCAACCAAATCTTTTATGCATATGACTTCTAAAATAATGACCACCAATATATCCCTTGTCTTGTACCTCATTGATCTCCTGAGAAAACATTTCTTAAAACGTCAATAATAATGTTAGTGAATTCATAGGTTTGTAAAATGTATAATGTAGGACCGCAAGATTTCCCCATGATAATGCAACAGATGCAAACATCATAAAATGTAATTACGTTTCTTTAAGCTCATGACACTTAAGCTCTACATGTATGAATTGCAATATAAATTGCCAACATTTCCCGTGAGGATGTTCTAACCCGCAACATCCCAAATCCGACATGGTATACGTTCGTTGTCTGGCATACCGGCATAGTGAGCATGACTCACCCGAACGGGGATGTCAATCCTAAATAGATCTATTTATAACATTCGCGTTCACAACAAGTAATTGACAGTTCATGATAATGGGCTCAGAGGGTTATCGCTACTTAGGCAAACACGTAATCGTAATGTAAAATGCCCACTTGCGTCCAATTGTAAAACATGCATATGTTTCTCACCCTAAACTTGTAAATCATTATAAATGTAAAACGTGGGGCTATGAACTCACCTTGAGTGAGTGAATCGATAATGTAAATCACTAACAGAAAATGCGTCAACGAAATACGCCCTGAGATGCAACCTCAATATAATTATAGGTCGAAATGAGACTAAGTACTGTAAAAAAAACTAATCCAGGATATAAAACTCTATCGTTACAATCACCATCTAATTGTATTTGTGAAATCATATTTATAAAGTAAAAACGTTTATAAATATCTCTTTAGTAAAAACGACGTAACTTTCTCGTTTTAAGTCCGTTTCTTATGTCCACACTTTCGTATTAAGACGATGTATCAAAATATTACATTTTCATATTTTGAGTCCTTTGGTGAATAATGCTTTTACCTGTTCATAGGGGCTCTTTTCTAACAAATTTACTAAAATTTTAACTATCGTAACTCGTAAACGTCGTATTTTATTCGTTTCAACTCTGATTTTAGTGATTCTTTCGAGAACGTCTTCGTAATTAAAAGTTTTATCCAACTAATGTATTTTCCAAAATGTATCTGAGATGAATAGTGATTTTTACTGTTTATGGTTTATAAAATTATTTTTATAAACGTATTTATTATCGTAAACATGAAAAATTCATAACTCCTTCGTTATTGATCAAAAAATTATGATTCTTAATGTTTTGGAATCCCAAAAATATGTAATTTCTGAGAAAAATAACCAATCATTTATATCATAGGTGAATTGTAATAGGGTTTTATAAAATTTCTTTTATAAAAGCGTTTATTATCGTATAACTTGCAAATGCCGTATCTCCTTCGTTATAAATCGGTTTTTCGAGTTCTCTACATGCCTACGATCCTTGTAACATGTAGTATTTTATAAAAACATATAATATAAAATATATACTTTATATTCGAATTTAAAACAACAACTTTTGATCATTTTGTTAAAAAGTGGTTAAAACTTGTTTTTATAACTTTTTAAATTAGTCACTTTGTTACAAGTCCTCTACAACAACTTATACCCCATGTATTACATACTTAAGGTCCTTAAGTCTATTATTGTCCAAGAATTGTCCATGACAACAAGATCTTACATCACTTTTGCTTATAAACTTAATAAGTAACTTTTTAAACCATTAATTTATTTATACTTTATATAAATTAACCAACACTCATATAATGTATATACTTCCATTCTCACATGTTCTTAACATCAATATAGCATATGACAAAGTATATCATACCATGATCACAAGTAAAAACCCATTTTACATGTTAATGAGTTTCCTAGATGGTAATTAACTATATAAACATATTATACATATGAAATCACAAATGTAAAGCGTTTAAGGGTTTTATATAACCTTAGTATGAAGTATGGTGATGAACAACAAGATCTAAACCTAGTTTATATAATAAACCCAAGCTTCAAAGACTATGAAAACCCTAATTCCAATGAAACCCTAATCTTAAACCCTTCTTAATTAACACTTGTAAATGCTTAACTAAACCTTCAAACCTTCTTGGTATGTCTTAGATATGTTGTAAGATCACTTGTATACTTACTAAATAAAATTTATATGGATTTATTAGTGGTGTTTGTTCAAGCCGTAGGTTAGGGAGAGAGCACAAGAGAGATTATGTTATTTTTCTTAAGTAAAATGAATGTGTGTGATACTTCTCTTCTAGTATAAGTCTTATATTATAATAACCCAAGTTTCAGGTCAACATCTATCCCTAGCCTAAGATAGTTATTTTTAATTACGTAAATAATTATAGTCGTTATGCTATATGTGGTTGATTAGAATTTCCATTTATTGGTGAATTTCATTCCGTGATTTAGTTTCTATTTGTTTTTAGCATTTAAGAAAGTCAGAAAAATATATTTTATTGCTCCGAGAGCGTAAATATGTTAATTTTGTATTTTTCGTCGTTTCCCCGAGTTTTTGTAAAAACCGTGTTTAAAGGTCGTGTTTTACGAGGTTTAACATTTTATTAAAGGTTTTAAACTATATTTAGTGGGACGGATTTAAAATATTTACTAACGTGATGTTACCCGTGTTTGGTCGACTAAGTAACGGAAATATAACCAATTTGTATTAAACTTGCAAGGACTTATGAAAGGAGGGGTTAAAATTGCCAATTGATCAAACTTGAATTCTATAAATAGAACACCATATCCTTCATTTTTCTCTTTATGAAATTTTCACTTTTCTTGTCTCCTCCCCCCTTGTCCGTTCGAACTAGCACACACACACAAACATTGCCATATCAAATTTGTTACTTACATGCATTACAATCAATTAATACCATATTAATCCTTGTTCAATCCTCTACAAATCCCACTAAAGAAACCTCACATGCAATGAGTATTTAAGAAGTTGGGTTTTTGGTCAATTTCTCTTGATTTGGTGTATAAGGAAGTGTTTCTAGGTGGTAGATTAGTGTTATATTGAAGTGGTTTGGTTTGAAAAGTTTGTTTGGTTGGTCTTTGTGGTTCGTCCGATCTTAAGGTCAAAGGGGAAGCCATAGTCAAGCTTTGTTCTAGCTTTGTGAGTACTTGTTTATGTTTCTTGTTTGATTAATTAGATGATTGTTGCATATATGTAATTGTAGCGATGATTCAAGTGCAAAATCGATTTGAAAGTGTTACAAGTATGAACACATGTTTGATAGTTTTAGTACATGTTTTTAGGCTAGTTAAGCATGTTGGAATAATTGGAATTTGACAAAAATGAGTTTTTGTATGACTTTGTGTTGACTTTTGTTGACCAGAAAGTTTGACTTAGTCATAGCGTGTCGAGAAATTCTTTAAATCTAAATTAGGCTTTTGAATATGATAAAGGATGTTCTAAGGTCCGTTTTGATATAAGGTGGGCCTTGTAACTCCTAAAAACGAAGATTTTACGGCCAAGTCAAGTTTGGGTCATTTTGGGGTAAAAAGTCAACTACGAAGTTTGACTTTTGAAAGTCAAACTTGCGTATACTTTTGAATATAGTTTATAACAAGTAAAGGGTTCGTAATGTTAGTTAAATTAAGATGAAATGCTAAGTTTGGATTATATTATCCTTACTTTCGGCAAACTTTCTAAAAATGGAAACTTTGTAAGAAACGTTGTAATAATTGATGAATATGTCAAGCGAAATGTTTTGCGTCGCACTTGGAGATTTTAGTATATGATTATATATACGTAATAGTAATACATATATATACATTATATGATTTAATATACTATTAGTCACATACCGCCATATATGTATTATATAGGTCGCGGTTGAGACGTGAAGCTTATTGTGCTTGTTGATTGATTGATTTGGATCTTTTGCTTAAGGTGAGTTCATAATTTACATTCCCATTTGCGATTGTGCAAATTTCTGAGACCATAAACCGTACCATAATATGACACAAGGAACTCGGGAGAATACATACTTTACACTTTAAGCAACATACAACTGAAAAATAACTTAATCAAACAGGGTAGGCTAAGGTGTAAAGGTGTAACGAAACAAATAATTGGTGTAGTTCCTAAAGGATTGGCTCTACGGGTTGTTCTAGGGGTATCTTACTCTTAAAATGAGAGTAAACAAAGGGTTTATACGGGGGTTAACTAACCAGTGTAGTTAGTTAATAAGCAACATGTAAAGGCGTTTTGGGTGTAATCCTAAAATTTACCAATTTAAACAAGTTACTCAATCTAAATTCATAGTACTCATCACTGCGGTCTCGAGTCATATACCAATCCAAGTTCTAAAGTCTACAACCATCACCGCCAGGACTGTATATTTTGTGGAATTTGGGTAAAAACATTTGGAATCGGATAAGGGTTAAATCCTGCACAACATCTACAAGGGTTATTGTGTGCGGGTAATAGTTTCAAGTAATTTTACAAAAAGTATGCTTGATTTTTTTTATAAATTTGAGCTATAATTTAAGGATTTTAATGTGAAAAATTAGGACCAGTAAACCATTTAATTTCATTCCCCCACTATTTGAATTATACAATGTCATCGTTGTATAGATAAACATTAAATATGGGATTTAAAAAGAATTAGAATGAGAAACTCCCCTGATATTTGCTCGGTAGGATTCACCATGTATGTTTATTGAGCCCAGAATGTAGTGTTGAAAACAGCGCCTTGAAGTTACACTACTCCAAACTCATCAATCTCTCCCGAAAATAACAAATACCCCCCACCAACAATACTATCATTCTCTTTCACGATTCCTATATAAACTTCGGGGAAAACTGCAACAAAACCCCTTCTTTTTCACCCTACCTTTAAATTTCAACTAAACTAACCCCCCAAACTAATCCGCGTCAGTTTGGTTGAATCACCACCCCGTCCATCATCGTGCCATGAATCACCGCCCACTATTTACGAACTGGCAATCTATGGTTTTTAACGTGCACCCAAAAAGTAAAGACTGATAACGTCCAGACAATCAATACGCCGTATGGTATGGAGCGGATACGCCGTATTGATGTCTAGGAAGACAAACTCGATAAAAATAAATAACAATCCGGGTTGTCTCCCAGGAAGCACTTTTGTTTACAACAAAGTCTTTAAGTTAGACTTTTCTTTAGCTTCTTATTCCATCTCATGCACGCTAATGTGCCCGCGTGTGAGCCATTCTTCCATCTTCACATCTCGGACATATTCGGGCCCTAAGTTCAAGACTCCTTTGTAGAATCCCTTAAGCTTTTGATATGAGTGCAAGATTCCATTCATCTTATCCTTTTCACTTAGCTTTAGTAATGGTGGGATATTGTTGCATTGTTCATTACTGTGCTGTTTAAATTGTGGATGTGATCGCACCATTTGGTAAGTAACTTCTTCATTACCATTGTAAATGGTAATCATTCCATCGAACCGTCTTTCATTAATCCTAACTTCTCTCAAAAATGGTTTGCCAAAAATAACATCGCCCATTCCTTCATCATGATAAGCACCCATATCTTTTAAAACTACGAAATCCATTAGGATAGAAAAGGTTCCAACAAAGATAGGTATGTTCATTAAGGCTCCAACTACATTATCTCCCTTGTATTCCATTTTGTCCTTCATTATAGAGTTATGAAACTTTTTGGACATTACATTTACGTACAAGATAGGAAAAAAATTAGCGTGTAAAAATTCAAAACTTATCATGCAAGAGAACTTTAAGTTGTAGGCACAATCCATACGGATCTTCTTATCGTGGTCGCAATCACTAGGATATCTAAAATTTTTGCTAACCATTCTATCATCATTCCTAGCTCTAAATTCCTCAATTACCTCACCTTCCTCAATGGTGGGCATTAAATCATCAACTTGATCTCTTCTAAGCTCTAATGGTACATTAAGATCGTTTAGTTCTATGTAATCCTCAAAGAAAGGATCTAATGATATATTTAACATCAAAGTTTCTCCCATTAGCCTAGCTTCTAAGTCAAGTTCCATTTTTTCTCTTAAGCTTAGCATGTAGACCCCTCTTATTATTACTACTAGCAACAGGCTAACACTTTTTGAAATTATTTTCTCTCCCCAACTCTTACAAGAATCTTCTTTGAAAACATCAATCCTTAGTATGAGAGCGTAGAAAAAATGGTCTTCACAAGATCAAGGGCACTTTTGTGCTATCACTCAGAGCCAAAAAAAATAAAATCCCCCCCAAAAAAAAGAAAATTTTATTATTTTAAATTAAAAAAAAATTGTTTTGGCCTACGGGGAATACAAATTTTACCAATAACTACTAGCACGTTATTTAGCAATATCCTTTTTGGATAATTTTACTGTCTTGTCTCTAAAAATCAACTGTTATACTTAGTGGTGAGCTAATTTCGCCTAATCCTAAGATAAGGTATGTCGAGAGAGTGCATAACATCATAACCTAGCTCCTAAGATCAGCAAGGCATTATCAATGCACAATTATTAAAAAGCAGGGTAAAGTGAAAAATCCCTTGGTCTTCTACTTCTGGTTATAGGAATTTATTAATATGTTAAGCTTCAGATAAGCTTTCGAAATTGTGGCCATATTATCCTTCTTTTCTTCAAAGTTGTAACCATTCAAACGACTTAGAAATGGAATTGTTGTTTGTTTTGTCTCGTACATCAGTGTACAGTTCTGTCTAGTGGATATGGCGTATTGGGAGGATCCCATACGCTGTATCGAGCTTGAATCAGCTTCAACAATAGTTGAGATCTACTTGACATGGTCTCTTGGGTTAGTTTCAATCGAGGCTCGAGGTAAAATCTTCCAAATCCTCTTTGCCCGATTTGGATCTCTAAAGTTTTAATTAATGCTCCTTGGTTCCTAAGGGCAGCATTTGTTGAAGCTCGAATCTCTTTGATCAAATTCGAGTTCTCCTCATGTCAATTTTGCTGACTCACATCACATAAACATGCTTAGGGTATCATTCCAAGATTGTCTTCTGTATCTGGTACGAAGGATCTATGTGGTTCCTAATATAGAATCCAAAGTCAGTTGTGCTCCTATATCCCCCTCCTTGAAAAGGTGCACCAAATTGTGTATAGTAAGCTTCTTCGAGGGTTTTTCCTTCTTCCTTGAGCGGATAATCTTTGGTGTATTTGGGACCTTTACATTGTTCACAATCCTATCTTGAGCAACAATTAAACTCTTTCATCTCTAGACTAACTTGAATTTTCTCTTACCATGATTGTTGAGTTGTGCTAGTAAGGTTCCTGCTAATCCATCAGAAGTTTCAGTACTTCTGGTCTTTGATGTTCCATTGTGCCATTTTTAAGAGTATTCAGTCATTTCTTGAATGGTTACATTAGCATCAGCAGCAGTCTTTGATGGTATGGCACCTCTTAAATCAAGAATCTGTCTAGTTGGAACATCGAATCCGTTATAGAACAAGACTACCTTCATGTCTCTCAGTTAAATAGGTGTGAGGGACAACATTATCAAGAGTTCTTAAATCGCGTTCCAACGACATGAAAAAGGGATTTCATGCCGGCTCTTTGCTAAAAGTTGTTTGATCATCCTCTATATTTCTTTGCATAGTCATTAGGTGGGCAATAATTGCTTAGAAATTTTGCGTCTTCAGATCTTCCCAAGTTTCTACTCGAACCAGAGCGGTTAGTTTCTTAGATAATGACATTAACGGCGTCCAGTCAGGGACATGGAGAAGGATCTAAGCGCTCACTTGGTCTATAGTAATATAAGGATGTGGAATAAATCCCACGAGTCCAGAACTTTCTCCAATATGTTTCGTGTTGTGAGCATCTCAGTGCTCCAAACCGCTAATGGTGTTGTTCAAAGTTCTTTAAAGAATTGGCCTATCAAGTTGCAAACTTATCCATGCATCGATCTAGGCCTAGCAACGAGTCCTGACCTTAGTTTGAGCTCGAGGTCTTGCACATATATTGTTCTATAAGGTTCAGATCCATTATTTCTATTGACTTTCTCCTTTGAATATTCTCTTGATCATAAAAAAAGATCAAAATCAGCGATCTCAATTCGTCAAGACTTAGTGTCTTGAAGTGCTTCCTAGATGATCGAAATTCTCATTCTGGATCCTTGAAAGGAGTGTAAATAGTTCCTTAGTCCAACTTTTTATCATGCACTTTAAATCAACGGGTCATTGTACCCGATCGGTGGAGTTTTCATGTGTAAGTAGGGTGTCGAACACTAAGAGCGAGGTCGTTAACCTTATAATCTATTAGTATTTTAATTACTTCTATTTAAGTTAATTCTAATTACTGGTTAAACCTATACTATATAAGCTTCTAACAGATATGGGGGGTTTTCAGCCTGAGAGACTGGCACAGGTTTTATGGTGACAATAATCAATTATAAACACAATAAACATGCAAGAAAACAATCAGAAGATAAAAGAGCGGTGCAAGCCAAATAATAGAAAACTGTATTAGCCATATTAAATCCGATTAAATGATGGTTTGTTTATTTAGTGCAATGATTTCTTATCTCGAAGCGGCATATCATTCTTAACACTTATGCGGGACATCATCCTAAGACCTAGACACGTTGAATCCTGTCACAATTAACGCATCTGCATAAAGCATCCTTTTAGTTTAATTATAATCTATCTAGGGATTATAGCAATGGTGATTTTGATAAACCCTAGCCCATCGGGACTTTACCCACTTACTGTTTGACGGTATTTTATATACTGGTAGTCCACTATTCAAATCTTTTTCAATTAATCAAGAACATACTTGCTGAAACATTACGGGTCATCTGCCGGTCCAACTAAGCTCTTAATTTAAAGACAAAGACAGAACGTTACTTGTGATCCTATTGGTTCAGTAATATAAAACACGATATGGAGAGCTATCCAAGTATCTAGCTCGCTTGTGAGGCGTAACTAGACCCAGTTGAATGATAGGTCGCATATTCAAACACGTAGACAAGTATCATGTGATAAACATAATTAAACTCTTAACGATAAATTAAGAAAATCGATTTTAAAACAAACCAAACATTAAATCTTCATTAAGATGGCTAATACCTAAGGGTATTAGCCCAGAACCATTGTAATTATACAAGCGTGATCAATTAACCAAGATAAACTAAACGTTTTACCGAACGATACCAAAAATTAAATGATTACAAAAGTAAGGAAATTACACGGTGTCTTCTATGGAATCGTGATCAATGCTTGACCTTTATTGCTCTTTTTCTCTTCAGAAGATCGTCTTTTATGAGTAAGGTATGAATAATATGATTTTGCATATCGAAAACTCATTTTTAAGTCTTCTATTAATAACCTCTAAAAAATGTTGGATACGCCGTATTGGGCTAGGCCAATACGGCGTAGTAGGGTGTATCCCTTGGAGTGCGCGCAAAGTTTAAGATAAGTATAATATACATTCTCAAAATACAAATATCTTCATATCTCTGAATAGTTATCTTCATGGATACAGCATATGGAAGAAGGTGGATACGCCGTATTAGGAATTGTGAATACGCGTTTTTTTGTGAAGACTTGGCGCTGATACACCGTATCTCTTTTCCTGGATACGGCGTATTGGTCAGAATGGGGTAATCTTCAAATGTCTTCATTTTAGCTCTAAAATATGCTTTTTTAGCGTGTCTTCACAAATCACTCCTCTATTACTGCAAATAACACTTTTAAGCAATTAAGTACACATTCTTCCAATAATTATATAAAAGTGGTTAGTTTATTCGGGATAAATGATGGTATAAATGTGATGTTATTTGATGTCATCATGCAGACACGGATACGCCGTATCTTCCTTGATGGATACGGTGTATAGAATGTCAGAATAGTATTCTTTAGATTTCTTCGTTTAAGCTCCAGAATGTGTGCCTTTTAGCTAATCTTCACAAAGTACTCCATAATTACTGCAAATCTCAAATATAAACGATTATGTAACAGTTCTTGCAACAATTTATACAAAATGGGTAATTTACATGGGATAAATGATGCTATAAAAGTGATGTTATTTGATGTCATCAAATATCCCCCCACTTGAATCCTACTTGTCCTCAAGTAGACTTTAGAAAATTTATGAAAATGTATCCCAACCGTAGTCAAGGATTTTTCCTTTAAGCATTTATTTGTTCGATTATCAGTACACAATTAATCACCTCATGAAATAGAAAAATGAAAACTCTCAATTCGCTCAACTAATCTATGTTGTAACATGTAACTAATCGCTCAATTGCTTAGTCATGACGAGTATTCTATCATAGGCTTGGCAAGGATACACATCTCCACCACTAAATCTAAGGAGTAACAAGTCTTCAAAAGGTAAATTAGGTCTTAAAAAGGTTTAAGGGTTTAATCACTCTTTATAATCTCTATTGATACCAATATTCCAGAAAAGTGAACAAAATCACACATACACACCATAACTACGGGATAAGACACATATTAATTGCAATTCGACTCCTTAACTCGAATAAGCTAAAGAATAGGACTAGTAGTCTTTACCAAAAGTCGTAAACCAGCAAGGCCGACAAACCACATATACACATCTATAACGATGGAATAGACATACATGATTGCATTCAATTCTCTCACTCGAGTAAAACCGAGAGTTAGGACTAAAAGTAATATAGGTTAGGGATCTTCTAATCCTTTCTCCAAAAATAATAAACCAACAAGGTGAACAAAATCACACATACATGGCCATAATGACAGAATAGACATATGTGATTGCTCGCATCCTCATTCGAGTAAGACCTAAGGATAGAGATTAGGAAAGGGAAAGTAATTGTTGTTAAATAAAAAGAACAAAACAAATAGATTAAGTCCAAACAAATAAGGTATAGTGTTGCTAGTACTTTCCTGACCGTTCCCATGATAAAGACACAAATTGTGGACTACTCCATGTTTAGTAGACACAAACCAGACTCGAAAAACGTCTCGATCAAAGATAAATGAAAACAACCCTTAGTTGACGTTCCCATAATGGTCAACTCCCAATCATCCATAAAATACATACTTTTACAAAAATTAGTGGCGATATCTACCACTTTATACAAAACTTTACATTGTTGATTTATAACACGTATCAACGAATAATCAATCCTTTAAATAATTACATCGGTTTAAGCTTATGAGAACCGACTATCTACTTTTCCAAACTTCAACCTCTTTTTTGTTGCAATTTTCTAATTTTTCCGATTCTTTTAAACAAACCATACTACGAATTTCTTTATAATTTCACCATCTTCACGATTTCAATAAATCTGGATAATTTACCCATAATCCTCCATACTTCGGATGTAAATAATAATTTGTTAAAGTAGTAAAACATACTGAAAAGCTACTACTTTACATTCCCATTGCATTGAGCAATTTTCCGACCTAACCATGGATGAAAAATGAACACGTGCCCAATTGCATTTTGCAATTTTACCGACCATATCAGAGATAGAAAATTTCCATTGCAATACAGGAAATACAATACTTTACACAAAAGCGACTAGCAACCGATTAAGGACTTAATCTAAAAGGGTAGACTAAGGTGTAACGAAACAAATATTTGGTGTAAGAAAAGAATGGAATGGCTCAACAGGTTTTTTCTAGGGGAATCTTACTCTAAAAATGATAGTAAACAAAGGGTTTATACGGAGGTTAACTAACCGGTGTGGGTAGTTAATATTACAACATATATAGGCTTTTTGGGTTTATTCCTAGAAATTTACCAGTTTAAACAAGTTACTTCATCTATTAAAATAGTACTTATTATTGTGGTCTCAAATAGATATACCAATCCAAGTTCTAAAGTCTATCACCGGCACACTCATAATTTTGTGGAATTTGGGTAAACATTTAGAAACGGATAAGACTAAATTCTCACAATATCTAACAAGGGTTATGTGTGCAGGTTATGTAACTAATAATTCCACAAAAGTATGCTTGAACAAATTTTAAATTTAGGAATAATTTAAGCATTTTATTATGAAAAATAGGACAAGTAAGCGTTCTAATTCTCCTCCCCCACTTGAATTATACAACATCCTCTTTATATAAATAAAACATTAAAAACGAGAAATTAAAAGAATTAGAATGAGAAACTCCCTGGGATTTGCTCGGTATGATCCTCCATGTTGCGTTTACGAGCAAGATTGTGTGTTGTAATTGCGTCTGGATACCATCATGACTACAACAAACATATACTGAATATATATACTCCGACAAAATTCATTTTCGTTCAGAAGGTCCTGTATAAGATATAGGAAAAACAATGCAATTCTATCTCGATACTTGATGGTTAGAAAACAAAAAACAAAAACGAAAAACTGTACATGAAGTCAATACACCGTATCCTTAAAACTAGGATACACCGTATTGAAACCTGTAGAAAGTATCTGAAGTACGAGTCGGGTTTTCAAATACGCCGTATCATATAATGAATACGCCGTATAGAAAATCTGACAATAAAGATTAAAAATGCAGAAAAATAAAGGACTGGATAATGTCCAGACATTCAATACTCCGTATGGGGTGGGGCTGGATACGCCGTATTGATGTATGGGAAGACAGACTCGATAAAATAAATTAAAAACAGTCCGAGTTGTCTCCCAGCAAGCACTTTTCTTTACAGTAAAGTCTTTAAGTTAGACTTGTTCTTCATCTTTTTATTCCTTGGTGAGTATCAAATTCCACCCTTCGTCCTTCTTCAAAAAAAAATTCTTGGTAGATTTGAGATATACTATCTTTGTTTCTTTTCCAAGCGTTGTTATCACGTGTGCTTATGGAAATGTATTCCTCGTTAGCCCCTAGCGAGTACTTTATGACTTTAAACTTTTTGGCTTTGCACACCTTCTCATTGATCAGGTCATTCTTTTTGTCATCAAAGCACGACACACTGTTTTGCATTGAGAGGTCGCTATTATGACTCTTTAGGTGATGCTCTAAACAATGTCACATTTTTCTTGAGCATCCAAATAAGGTTTGAAAAACGAGTCAGTGTCGGTATTAGTAGGGTTTCCATAGTCAGATTCTTCCCATTCTTCGTCGCTTGATACGATGTCATCCATAAGCTCGTTATTACCTCCTTCTATTACCTAAGAATGCCATAATGCGCTTTTAGTCACCCCATCCATTCTTCTATGATCTTTGAATTTTGAATTCAACCAAGTTACGAATTCAAAGTAATCAGGTCCGTTGTCTTCATCGTTGCTTATCACATTGTTTTTGCTAGCACGAGATAGGGGATAGTATTTACAGAAAAATCTTCCTACAAGTTCACTCCAGCGGTGATTTTGTCGCTCCCCTCATTTATCCACCATTTTCATGCAGCACCGGTAAGCGAGAGAGGGAAAACATGCACGCGTAGTCGACCAGTGTCCATATTAGGAATTTTAATTGAATCGAGTATTTCAAGAACTTTAGCAATATGGTCTATCCCGTCTTTTTCTTCTGATCCGCTATAAGCATTATTTTGTAATTCCTTTAAGTGTTCCTCGCTAACTTCAATTTTTGCATTTATGTTGATCTTTGGTTTAGCAAGACTTGAGTCATGATCAGCTTGAGCTTTCTCCATGTATTCTCTTAAATTTAGTTCCGTCATAATTCCCGTCATTCTTTCTTCAGCTTATCCTTCATAATCAACACTTCCTGAAACCAAGTTCAAAATATAAGTAGCATTTGCTCTGAAGAAAGATAATATAGAGAAGTAAGTACGAAAACGGAATACGAGAATTAAAGTCTTCTATTATATCAGATGATCGATATGCCATATCCAATGAATTTGTAAACGCCATATAGATCTGTTGAACAAAATACGCTGTATTGGTTTAGAAAGGTTGATACGCCGTATTCAATGTATTTGAATACGCCGTATCGATTATTCGACCAGAATAGTGTAACAAAAACTAAACTAAAAATTAAAACAAACACACAAGCAAACAAATAAAATAAAATAAAAACAAGCAGGTAAAATAATTAATCCGACTCTAAGAATCAAAAGTTAAAATTTTACACTAATTAAATTACACTAAATCTAAATTAGTTAGAAGTTAGAACTAAAATACAAAAAAATAAAAATTAACAATTTCACTCCCCGACAGCAGCGCCAAAAACTTGATGCGTGTCATCGTGTGTATGTATTATTTATTATCAAGTTTTACATTTATATTTTTCCGACTATACATAAAAACAACACTAACGGGCAGTGTACTTGATCAGATATAGCTTCGTTGGTAAGTAGGGTGTCAATCACTAAGAGCGAGAACGTAATTCCTAAGTCTATCAGTATTTTAGTTATCTATGTTAGATTTAATCTATCTAATCTATGTTAATTATAAGTTAAACATATGCTAAACCTAATTCTAACGGCGAAGGGGGGTTTAGTCTAAGAGACCAGCACAGGTTTGGTGGTGATTTATATCTATTTAAAACACGATAACACATGCAAGCAGATAATCAAAACATAGAAGAGAGATCAAGCCAATAATAAGAAAACTGCATTAACCATGATTAAATCAAATAGAACATTGGTTTATTATTTAATGCAATGAATGCTTGTATTCGAGGGTTATACTTTCTCTATATTCAGACGGCACTTTCTTCCGAAACCAGACACGTATAATTCTTCACAATTAAACGCATCCCGAATAAAGTATTTTAATTTGGCTGATTATAATCTATCTAGGAGATTAGTAATGGTGCCTTACTAACCTATCTCATCAAGACTTTTACCACTTAACTGCTTAATGCATTTTATTTTCTAGTAGTCAACTATCTGAATCTTTACCATAGGAATCAGAACATCTTTTATTGATCCTAGGGTCACCAGCTAGTCCAACTTGTTCACTAAACCAATGGTAAAGATAGGTCAATATTTGTGATCCTATGATTCTAGATATATAAATCACAATATGGAGAGCCATCCCAGTATCTAGCTAACTTGGTCGGTATCACTAGACCAGTTGCATGATAGGTCGCATACTTAAGCACAAAAACAAGTATAAGTTGAGAAACATAATCAACAATCAACGATAAATTAACCGATCGATATAAACAAACCACACATTGTTTTATCATAATCATGGCTAATACCCAAGGGTATTAGCCCTTAACCATTGCAATGTATACAAACATAATAATAAAAAACCAAGGTAACCTAACCGAATTAAACGAATGATACCAAAAATTGAACAATTATTAAGAGTATGAGAATTACAAGGTGTTTCCTATAGAATTAAGCACGTTGTGTAGACTCTTATTTGCTCTTCTTGATCTAAAAATCGACTTTGTGGTTATGGTATCGTAAATATGATCAAGCGCACCTAAAACTTGTTTTTAGGTCTTACCGAAGACCGAATTGGTCCAAAACCCCGGACAGTAGACCGGACCGCGGTCCGATCGGTCCGGTTTTCCGGTCCGGTCCGGTCCACCGGTCTATTTGCTCAGCCCTACTGTTGGTTACTAACTGTCGGCAGTAAAGAAATCCCAAAAGGGTTTTTTTTGTTTGTTTGATTCAACATAAAAGCATGAACAAGGTGTTCGGTTGTTTATCGTGAAGAAAGGACTAGCATCTTAGCGTATCTCAGTGACGTGTAGTGTGTGCATACCATAGAGGTTATCTACTTTGGTAACTTGTTTGGTTTAGCGTGGTATTTATATTATACACACGCGTATATTCAAGACGGTGTATTCGTTAATTGCTAAAAGGTACACACTTTCTTGAACCCTTGTTAATTACATATTCTATACGTGTTTTATTTTTTCCGCTGCGTACTCGTGATCTTTAATGGTTAATAGTTGTAAAAACCCAACAGTGGCATCACGAGCCATCGTATATGAATTTGTAGTTACAAGTAATAAAATTGGACAAATTAGGGTTTCGTGATTAATTTAATGCCCCGCTGGGCGTTTTCGTTAAAAAGATTTGATCTTGATGGTTAATAAAATTAATTAGACGGAATCTAGGTTGTATGCAATTTTATATAAAACTCGATGTATTAATTGTTAATCGTTTTAAGTTTTTGTTAATTGTTAATGGAGATCCATGATAAAATCATGCAAATTTATCATGGATTAATATTTAAATCTTGTTAATTTGTTAAAAGGATTTGGTTTAAATATGATCAAGATTCACATAATTTTAAATATTTTCTGAATTGGTAAGATCCATGATTCAAGAATTCGGGAAGACCTTTATTATTGAATTAATGGGGCCTAAAATAGTTAAAAGATTTATGTGCTATGTGGTATTTATTTATATAAGGCTTACGCAATCGATTAATTCGATGTATGTGGCCGGAGTCATTGGATGAAGGAGCCTTATGTCAATAAATACATTATTTAATTATTAGATAATTAGGATCATATTTAATGTTTGCATGCCTTAATTGTTAAATGATTTTAAATAAATGTTATTTAGTTTAGTTGATGTTTATATGTTTTATTTTATAAGTCTAGACTTGTCTGATGAAAATAAAAGGTCGTTTTTCAAAAAACAAATTATAAACAAGGACTTTAATGATTTATCGAAATTAGATTTATTATGGACTATATAATGCAAAAAGTCAAATGTGGATTCGGCTTACATCCGATATAAAATCTTCCATGATTAGACTAGCAATTTATAGTTCATAATGTGCTTCCAAAATTATAAGAGAAGTTTAAGGAGGATTTTCCTAAAGAATTCAGGTTTTTAATACGCTTCGCGCTGACCTAATTCTCCACTTCTTTGTGCGTTCGATTGGAGTTACTGGGAAACCCATAGATTTGTCACTACAGTGTTATTTTTTTTGAAAAAAAAGACATAACTTTTTAAATTTGGAAACACGTTGAATCGTCAATTTTAAGGTCTCACTATTTATGTATAAGATACGATGATAATAGGTGATACCGTAATAATAGCTAAATGAGTAATAGTTTTTATTAAAATCAATGATACGAAGATTAGTATGTTCGTTCTTCGTAATATTTGACACTGTCAAAATAAAATACCCTTTTTTCAAACTTCGTTATTGCATTAGTTTGTAAAAAATCACTTGTTGATTTTGCTCTTTTACTATGCGTGCGAGTATGTGTTATATTTGCTCCACAAGTAAAATTATTAAACTTTTCCGTGAGACGGTGAGTGTTACATAATTACTGTTTTGAAATTGGATGACTTAGCGTTGTTGTGGTTAGACCTGTTAACACGCGGATCATTAGATGGATGAAACATGCTTTATAGATATTATGTAATAAAGTAAGTCCCATATGGTTTGAGGAATTGCCAAAAGTTATGAATTATCAATAGTTGATCACCTTTTGAATAACACCATCACTAGCAGATAAAATGATTGGGTGGCGGTTATGTCATGGTGGGTCCTAACCTTAGGGAAATTAATTGTTTATTTCAATAAACATGGGTAATTAATTTTCTTCAAGGAGTATTATCGGAAAATATATTTCTTAAAAACTTTTATGTTTATGTAAGATGCCTACCTGTTCAAATCATAAACCTATTCGGCTTTATGACGGCGTTTGAAAAAGAAAAACTTTTTGGTAATAATTTCAATGAATGGTTTGCTCGACTAAAGTTAGTCTTGAGAGTCGAGAAGAAAATGCATGTCATTGAACAGCCTTTATCCCCTGCTCCTGAGCCTGTTGCTGAACCAAATGTTATGGATCAGTGGACAGCTCTATATGATGCTCATACTGAAATTGCTTGTCTTATGCTTGGGAGTATGACCCCTGAACTACATAGACAGTTTGAATTGCACTATTCGAATGACATGATTCAGGAGCTCAGATCTATGTTTGAAAAACAAGCTGGAGTAGACAAGTTTGACTTAATCCAATCTTTCCATGCTTGCAAATAAGAAGAGGGTAAACCAGTTGCTGACTATGTCCTAAACCTAAAAGGAGATGTGGAGAAACTGGAACGCCTTGGTTATGTACTACCACAAGATATCTCAGTAGGCTTAATTCTTAATGGCCTTACTAAAGATTTTGTGGGATTTGTCAGAAATTACAATATTCATAACATGGGGAAGACAATTGGTGAAATTCATGCTATGCTTATTGAGTATGAAAAAGGTTTACCTAAAAAGGCTAAAACACCACAAGTAATGATGATTAAAAGTGGTAAAATCCAGAAGGCCAATAAGAAATCGCTTATTGAATAAAGTCAAAGAAGAGTTTAAGGTTATAGGCAAAGGGAAGGATCATAAGAAGGTTTATATCCCTTCTGCCTAAAAACCCTAAGCATTTGCTATGGAGCGCACAGATAAGGATGATGGCCTGCCTCCAACTGCAAGGAGGTTTGGACATTGGAAAAGGAAATTCGTCCTGTTTATCTTGCGAGTTTGTTGAGAAAAAGAAGCAAGTTGGCTTCTAGCTGTTCTTCAGGTATCTTCCAATTGAATTATTTTCTTTTCCTTAATATAACTCCTGGGTGTATGACTCTGGTTGTCGGTACTCACATTGGTAATTCTCATAAAAAGGGACTTTAGATTGAAAGCGAAGCTGAAAACGAGGAGCTCTTTACAATGGGTTACTACACTCAAAATAATCTACAAGATGTTTATGTAACACTTGTAAATATAGTAATCTATGCCTATATGCAATGCACAAACAATTTTGAAACTTAATGCAAGAAATCTAGCGTAATTTCTATTAGGCATAATACGGAAAACTAGTAACATACAAATAGCATACATGGCACATGTGTTTAGATATATAATTAGCTCAATTACAAATAGTAATGATTACTTATTAATATCTATTAACCAAGTTAAAACAAAAGTTAAACACACATAATCATCTAGCATACACATAAGGATATTCATCATCGTTTTGTGTATTATATATAACGATGTATACATAGCTTGATTTTATTTGAAAACAAAAATAGTTTCCTCTCCATTTTAAAAATTAATCAAGATCAATGTTTTCAAGGATAAGTTGACTAGAAATGCTCGACTTGAAAGAAAAGGTAAACTACAAGTTTTACGTCAAACCGAAATATATAGTTTTGACCACTATGTAGTATTTTGCATTTTTGATAGACTTAAGTTTAGAATAAAGACTTGGAAGTAATTTTAAATAAAACTAGACTCAATTATCTTCGAAATGGCGGGTGGCACGACTTCTACGAACTTACGGTTGATTTTATATGATTTTTCGAAATTTGCCAAAAACTGATGAAACAGACAGGCGGCCCCCATAAAGGTGACGACCCCCAAATATATTTGGGGGCCGCCCGAACATTTATGGGACCGCCACTAGTGACCCCAAAACACGTTTATTTTTTCAAAATCATTTTGTAACTTAAATGTAGAACATAAGACTTTAAAAGGTTGTTCCAGTGCATAAATTTCATGTTTTAGACATCATTTCTACTCTTACGACTTAGACAAACATAAGTTGACACTTCCAAGTTCTTTTGAGAAAGATTTCCTTCAAGCTAGTATACAAAGTATATTTAATAGCAAAACTAGTACGAATCAAACAACAAAACACTTTTCATATTTAATCCCCCTTCATGGGTAATTTGATACATGGATCATACTCTATTTTAAAAACCATTTGTTTTGAAAACTAGAGCGACGTGGCTTTGATTCCAATTGTGAAAACCGTAGAGAGGGGGTGAATACGTTTCCTTTTAAAAACATTAAATCTTTTGTATCAATAATTAAATCACTCTCTTCCGGCGGTCCCATAAATATATGGGGGCCGCCTAGTACATCAGGGGGCCGCCTTATTTAAAGGGGCCGCCTCCAGAAGAGGTTTTCGGACTAGATCATTTGTATCAAATCACCAATTAAGTTTGACGCAATATGAGAAGTGTCGATAATGGATTTACAATAACTAGTGCATATTTTACTAATATATCCACACTCACAATGTTTACTACAAAGAGCTACACAACCATGACTAACACAACATAGACAACAATTCACACAATCATAAGCACAATGCAAGTGTAATAGTAAAGCGATAAATGTAAAGACATAAGTAAAGAGAAAGGTAAAAGAAAATGCAAACCGACACAATGATTTATAGTGGTTCGGTCACGAATCTCCTCTTCGCCCTACTCCACTCCTCGAGTATCCAACTCGAGAGTTACTTCACTAATCAACAAGCTCCCTTTCGGTGGAGAAAACCTTATACCAATGCTTACATTATTTTCCGACACTAAGCTAGATGTCGAGTCCTTCTTCGGGTACAACCAAACCCGTTATGTTTTATGACCCAACATAACAAACCTTGTGTTTTATGGCCTAAACACATAAACCGTGTCGCTTACATTATTTTCCGACACTAAGCTAGATGTCGAGTCCTAATCTTTGCTAGAACCAATCTACCACTACACTAATATATTTTAAGGCCCAAAATACGAACCAACCCACAATAAACTCATTCAAATATATACATCATTTTGATCTACACACTACTAAAGATTGGAAGACATGGACTCGATCTATATGTAACAAATGTTACAAATGGACACTAGACTACATAACTTCGGATCTTGAAGATGATTGAAGTTCTTCTCTTGCACTTGAGGGAAGAAGGATAGAGTAAAAGATTGGATCACATTTAAACAAGATTAAACAAGTTAAATGATCAAAGATTTAGAGAGATTTAGTGAGATCTAGAGAGAGAAAAAACTGAGAGAAATTCGTGCAAAAAAAGGGTTGTAAAATAGTTGAAGGTGACCCACTATTTATAGGAGCTGAAAAACAGACTGTCAGGAAACGGCGGTTCCAAATATATTAGGGGTGCCGGATAATTAAGGGGGTCGTCGACCTATTTAAGGGACCGCCCCGATAGACGCTCTTGTTTTTGTCTTTTTGTGGTGACAAACTTGTCTGGTGAAAGTGACACATGTTTTAGGGGGGGGGGGAATGGCTAGATTTGAATTTTGAAATAATTACTACATAAAACATTTCTTTATAATTCAAAAATAATTTATCTAATTAATTTTTGAGAAATTATTTTGTTACATTTATAAAAATGTAATGTTTAAGGCAAAAACTTATTTCTTTGATCATCCTACAAGTTTAATGTTGTTTGTACATACCTTATGTGATTTACGTCAGGTGCAAACAAATGTCAGTGTTGATGTAGACTTGAGACGTCGAGAGATGTGGATGCGAGTATGCATTGATAATTTGTGATTACGAGTAACTTGCGCACTTTACGTTATGTATTACAAGTTACATGTTTTTCATCACCAAAGCATAAAGAGATCATATAGATTAAATATCATAATAGTTGCACTAACATGGACTGACCAATGTATAGATCGCCTGTGCGTATAGATCGCCTGACCAATGTATAGATCGCCTGACCAATGTATAGATCGCCCAAAAATGTTCGAAACTCAAAAATCAAAAATCTTAAAAAGACTAATTTTTGACGTTTTTACTCGATTTTTCTTGTACTTCTTACCTATCTAAGGCAATAAGAACCATAAAAATCCAAACTTTATGATTTTTAACACGAAAAATTTTGAATCAAGATTTTGAGTACAAAAATTATCCGAACCATAAAAAAACTCAAAAATAAGCTATGAAAATCCATAAGCCACTTGTACAAATAAGCTAGAAACTATAGAAAGAAGAAAGTTTCAAGATTTTGCACAAAATACCACCAACCATGAAAAGCCGAAGCTTTTTGGCTTAAAAATAAGCCACGAAAAGCTTGAATAAGCTCGAACAACACCCCAAAATGCAAACCACGAACACAAAACGCCCTAGGCTCTGATGTCAATTGTTACCCAAAAAGATTCTAGCCTAAAACACACGATCCGGAGGCCAGGGAGGATAAAAGAAATAGAGAGCCATATTATTAAGAGAGAAAAGTAGAGAGGGAAAGATGTGTGTGTTTTCTAGAGAGAGAAACACACACACTTTATGTTACAAATGATTATCCTCACCCCTCCATGGAAGTATGGAGGGGGTATTTATAGTCCAAACACAACTAAACTATCCTTAATAGTCTAATCTAGTCCCTGCGTGTTTGGCTATTTATGAACTAATGTAATTCCGTATAAGTCCTCATATTTTAAGGCTAACAATCTTCCCCCAATATGTGGACATACGGAATTACTTACAATGTTCCTATCAAGTACAAATACAACATGATAAAATGACATCCAAGGCGCTTCCAATGCTGAAGATGACGTCTTTGTCTTCTAGTCTTGATACTTGTACTCCAGCTTGGATCTTCAGTGTCTTTAATTGTACAGGAACCATTGTAGTATGCATGAGTTGGATTAACTTCCCCCCAATTCATGCAGCATGTCTTGAAAAGCTTTCTTCATAGACTCCTTTTTGGCGAAGTTTCTGAATCAGCTTCCCCCCAAACCAACATCCCTATCTTGAGCAGATTCTGAAACTTTGATGTAGCTAGAAAAAACTTCTTATAACCTGCAAATATCATTTGGAATCTTAAAATAACCTTGCATGACATTTTGGACTTGTTTTGCAAATTTATCCCATGCTAGGGGTATATATCATAACTTTCTGAAATTTATAACTCTAGGTGCTACAAAATTCATTTTACCTAAAGTAAACCATAAGAGCCACAATATGCCAAGTTTCAAAAGTTAAAGTATAATATATATATACTTTATACATAAAAGGACTAAAGTTTGTAAAAGTTTATCACCAAGGGTATATATTGCCAATTTTGCAAACTTAAAAATTAAAAAAATATAATAATTTTTTATACGACATTATATAAATAAAATATTATATTATAAAACTCAATTTTATTAAACCTGACACCATTTATCGTTATTAGGATCAAAAATCGACGCATTATTTCGTTATATACTTATCCTCAACTAACTTTTAAACGAAACATAAACTCTTACCGATTCACGATACTAGGGATTCATGTGAGGGGTTCCATTTAGTATTTGTTTGACAAGTTTGTTGAGTTTTACGATTTAAAGTGCCCTGGCTCCTCAAACGATACTGCGTGGCCTCTGAATTATGATAGCCCGAATAGTGATGCAATAATTCTATAAATTAATCAATCAAAGATATACGTTAAACTTTATGAAGTTTGAAACAAGAACATCACACTAAGACTTGACAGATACCCCAGGTTGCATGACGAAGCCATACTTTCACCTAATTATACATTTGCATCAATCTATTTTTCATGTATTTTAAGGTGAGATTCATATGCATCGCATTTAAAGTCTTTATATTTTTAAACCTGCGAGGGGGATACATGCTTAATTGTTTTTAATACACACAAGTACTTAAAAACGATATTGTGAGTTCATAGCCTCGCATTTTAAATCTTTTAAATACTTTATAAACCAGCGAGAGGATACATCTCAAGGAGGTTTTTTAATATACACAAGTACTATAAAACCGAATGAGAAGTTCATAGAATCGCCTTCTACTTATTACATGTTTATAAACCCGCGAGGGGATACATGCTTGTTTTTACAAATTAAAACACAAGTGATTTGAAATATGATATGGTTCCATCACAGTTAATAGTCCCATCTTTATTTTTTTAACTAAATCACGTAGGGGATTCCATGCTATAAAAACTATGAATACAAGTGTTTTTCCAACTATATGCTACCTGAATCTATTATTGCCTAAGTTACCTTTATTTTCCCATAAGACATCCCAGTCTCTCTTTGGGTAATAGCTCCCAGTATCTCTTTGGGTAATGGCTCCCATTATCTCTTTGGGTAATAGCTCCTATATCTCATGGTGTAGTAGCGTCCCAGTACTCTTTAGGATAGTAGCTCCCAGTATGTTTTCGGATAGAGGCTCTCAGTTCTATTAAATATGTGATTCATGATCTTAGGGAAATAATACTGTCTTCCATGATAATACTATTTTCCATAATAATACTGTCTTCCATGATAATACTGTTTTCCGTGATAATACTGTTTTCCATGATAATACTATTTTCCATAATAATATTGTTTTCTATAATAATTGTACTCATTTCAATTATTACACTTATGGGTGTATAACAACTTAACCTACTTTTATGATGACTTGTATTCAAACTGTTTAACTGAAAACCTATGAATTTCACTCAACCATTGTGTTGACTTTTTAGCATGTTTATCTCAGAAAATTGAGCAACTTATGGCACGGAGTGACACAAAAGGGAGGAACTAGAGAAGTCAAGACTTGAAGATGGCTAACTGTTTATCACCACACATAACGTTATGTTCTATATTTTGGTACCAGTCCTTTTGTAAAACTCTAATATGATATTGAATGATAACTAAATTTTCCAAAACGTCTCTTTTGAGTCGTTTTCTATGATCATGTCTATTGATCCATGAAGTAATACCCCAAGTTAGCTTTTGCTGCTATATGTCAAAAATGAGGGTGTTACAAGATTGGTTATCAGAGCTCAAGACTATAGAGAACAAGGGTAAAACCTAAATTATAACTACTTTTTCCTTCCAAGAAAGTCCCTCGTGCCACTGCATTTCCCCGAATAGTATATGTAAGAGATTTGTGTATCAAATAATACATAACTGTTAGCCTCAAAATATTGAGTCGAACATGAAGTTCGTTCATTATGTATTTAAGTCTCGGTCAATCAATAAGTTAAACGTTGTAATAGGAAAGTATCGGGAATCAAGCTCGATAGTTAATCTAATATTGTATATGTTTCGGTTAATCACAAACAAAACCGAGCCTGGGGTACTTTAGTCAAATATCCTGAACGTCACTTTATAAGTGTCGGGGATATATCTATATATATCCTTTTCCACTTTGGAAAAGGTATACACTCACATAAGTGGATTTCATTAATAATATTTCATTTTTCTTTCTAAACTCTCTAACATCTCTCTTGTTTCTCTCTCTAGTAATCTTCCCACTCTCTCTTTTCTTGATCTAGATTCGTGTGGTATATGAAGTGAAAGTGTTATCAGGATCCCTACAATTGGCATCAGAGCTACGTGTGGATTCGTGGTTGATTATTGTGGTTAAAAGCCTAATTTTCGTGCTTAATTTGGCTCTAGAACAACCAACAGCTCAAAAAAACAATTAGGGTTTATTGTTTGGTTGATCTTGATTATATCTCGGTGTTATAAACTTATTAACCGTGATGTATTAGTGCCGTTGTATGTGATTTACTAGCTCCAAGATCGAAATCAAAGCTTAAAAGGTTCAAATTATAAAGGTGTTCTTCGTGGAGGTTTGTTTTTTTTAAGATCCACAAAGAAACACGTGTTTTTGTAAGTTTCTAGCTCATTTCGTGGTTAAAACGCTTATTGAGTTATTTGCTAAAATTCGAACTTGTGTCCTTCGTGAAAGATCCATGTTTTAAGGAAAAAGGTATATAGCAAGTTGACTAGTCAAAGGCGAGTTGCCATATATTATATTAATATTACACGGCGGTTTGCCTATTTAGGTGGCGAGTTGCTCTTTATTGTGGCGGTTTGATAGGTTGTTGTGGCGATTTGAATATTATATTGAGCAAATACAAACCTTACTCTTCCTAAATTTAAAACTCACGGCGGTTGGAATATAAAAATACACGGCGATTTGCCAAACATAGCGGCGGTTTGAGTTAATTCTTGGCGGCGAGTTGAGATTTACACGGCGAGTTACCTTTTAAATTAGACGGCAAGTTGCTAGACACGGCGGTTTGAGTGGAAAGATAAGCAGGGCGTTTTCATCATATTTTTATTGCCGTGCAGTTTGTTTCCAAAACAATAGCCAGACAGGTTGATATTTTAAAAAAGCCGCGAGTTACTAATAGTTAATCGGCGTATATTTGCTTGATTGATGAGGCAGCGGTTTGGACATATTAAGCTGGCGGTTTAGTGAATTTTAAGGCGGCGGTTTGCCTCAGTTTGGTGGCGGTTTGGTGGCTTTCTAGGAGGCATTTTGCTTGTATTTTAAAGATAATTTAACTTAGTAAACTTCGAACTTTGGACTATAAAACGACACAACTTAAACCTAAACAAAGCATCAAAATAAACCATAAACAAGGACTTTAAACGACTAATCAAACATCAAACAAACCTTAAACAACAAACAATTATTCATTTACGGGTTTTCTATTGATTTTATAAAATCAATTAATTTATTTCTTGGTTAGATGCATAAGACCTGTAAAATCCCGTGGACGTTAATTGCATTCATAACCACAACTTCAATCACATCATATCCACTTAAGATCCAACAACTTTCACACTTCATAATTCATAACCGCTCATTCATCATGTCTAACTACCATCATACAATTCCACCATCAATAGTCAAATAGCCCAACAATACCATGTAGCTGTTCAAAAGATCGTCCACCAATGGCTTTGGGACCAAGGAAGATCTACTCATGGCGTTCACATTTTCTCTACGATATACATTGACACTAAAGGAAATGGTGAATATCTGAGGAAATGCATTTTTGAGGGTCCATACAAGCTAACAAGTTGTAGTCATAGAATCTGTTGCATCGCAACAGTAAATCACCAGAAGTAACACACATACGAAGCGATACATTACTCACAATTCTGCAAGAACAAAAAACTGTATTTTCAAGCTGAAAAGGAAGCTATTTTCTTGCTTTTAACTGGTATAGGAGATAAAATCTACTCAACCATTGATGCATGCAACACAGCTAATGAGATGTGGATAGCCATTGAAAGGCTACAATAGGGTGAATCATTGAACGTACAAGATGTTAAGACCAATCTGTTCTGGGAATTTGGGAAGTTTACTTCTCGAGATGGAGAATCCATGGAGTCGTATTACTCACGGTTTTACAAACTGATGAATGAGTTGACAAAGAACAACTTGCAAGTAACAACAATGCAAGTGAATGTTCAATTTCTTTCAACAACTTCAACCATAATGGTCAAGATTTGTGAAGGTATTACAGCAATCAAAAGAAATGACACCACTCATATCCACAACACTTTTTTGACATTCTGAAGCAGTATCAAAATGAAGTTAATGATATACGTGCTGAGAGAATAGCCAAAAGTGCAAATCCATTAGCACTTCTTGCGGTTGCTCAACCATACTCAGATAATTACTATCAAGCACCAAAACCACAAAGAACAAATGCAACATCATACTCCACAAAACCAATGCATCTACCAGACACAAAGGCAAAGGATCTTCCAAAACCAGTTAACACCTTTTTCCAAAAAAATCCCCCCTGAGTCCAGTAATCTGAAGAATGACAGTGATCTGAACAAGCTCAGAGGGATAAGGAAATGCAAAAGAATTTGGCACTCCTTGCAAAGTATTTCAAGAAGCTCTACAAACCTACCAACAACATCCTTCGAAACCCCCCCCTTCTTCAAACTCCAGAACAAGACTGAAGATAACCACAAAACCAAGTATAACCAACGTATAATCAGTTAGGCATTTTGGAATCAAAGACAATGACAGTTGCTAGGGCTAGGGAGACTGTAGGCAGTCATGTAGTGCAACAGAATGATACAGTGCTTAACTCAAGGGGATTAGGCACTATGCAAAAGGAATGCAGAAGCCAAAGCGGTTTAAAGACTACACGTGTCACAAGGAAAAGATGAAGAGTCAAACAAGCTGAACAAGTGTTCCACAGCCGGAGCAGAGCAAGCTGATTGGCTAGAGGAAATGGATGAAGAGATTGATGAACATAATAGGAAGCACATTACAGTTACATGCAAAGATTCAGGGAGGAAGCTTACCTGAAGAAACAAGTTCTACTGATTACCATAGGAACAGTGTACGAAACGATATGAAAATAATGTGTTTGCAAATGAAAGACACATACTTAGCAACCTGACGCCATTAATGACACATATGTTTTTTGGAGAAGGCTATAGCATTGGTCAACCCTATGTTCATCAATATATGAAATAAATGATATTCAGGTTGACCAAAATGCTGCAAATGTTTTAATGAGGCGCTGCGCTTAGCAAATTTAAATGCAAATTTACTCTTGATACTGGAGAAAACAAAACATTTTTAAAGCAATTTAAAGAAAGCAAACGCATCATTAACTCCAGAATTGAAAAGTGCAAAACAACCCTGATGAGACTAGAGGGCTCAGGGGGAGGCTAATAGTTGTCGGGATAGTGTCTGATTGCACTTCAAACAAACCAGACCTGAGTTTGAGAAGTTACAAAGCCTTTAAAAGACCGTACGATTGATTATAAATACTTTCAAACAAAGTTAAATGAAACTTTCGTAAAGACATTTGACAGTAAAAGAGGTTTAAAAATTAAGCCTATGAAATTTCATTTGTCAATCAGAAACACGATTAGTTTAGTCCAAAAGAGTCTTTAACTAATCACACTTTGAAGGTCAACATCAAAGAGAAAGTAAGGTCATTTTCAGATTTAAAGGTTAAGAAAGGAAGAGATATTTGACAAATGATTGAAAGGACAAACAAATAAGTTTTTGATGAAATTCTTTATAAACGCATCAATCAATTTAGACCATTCATATTTTAGACACCACGATGCGCACATATAATGGTAGATCAACCTTTGCTAATCCTAATACCCACACATCAAAGATAGCTCAATCAAAAACCAGTTTGTATGAATCCATATGATACTTCGATCTATGCAAAACAGATATTGCCCCCAATGGGAAGAGACATTTCACTCTGAAAATGGAGTAGATCAAAATTGAATAAAGACACATTAAACCATATGAATAACCCATATCAAAACACTTATGAAATTTCAAACCACTATCAAAACCTATCTTAATAATTGTAACGGCGCTAAAGAAGTAAGGAAGACAAATGTAGAGAAAAAACGTTTGTTATAAAAAGCCAAACATTGCTAAAAACGTTGCCGTTTCCTACCCTTATACGAAATCATTAGTAAAAGTAACAAGCTACAAACAAAGACAAAACAAACTTTAAATCATGTTTAGAACGTTTTTGTGAACAAGCTTGGTCTAATCATATCTAGGAGTTCTTTTCGAAACCCAACTGCTCATGATATGGAAGTTTGATAAAATCATTATTGATGCCTCTTTCAATCAAAACTATAAATGACAGTTATTTTTTTGTTCATGAACTAAAAACGGAAATGCATGAAGACTTTGAGTACGTTGAATCCCTTAAAAATGAGATTGATGAACTTGAATCTGAAAAGGCTGGTTTTTCAAACATATATGATCTACTTCTCGAAGAGTGTGTGTTTAAAGATGTTATAATGTCATATTTGCAATTCTCTATCTGATTTAAATGCTCATATAATTACAATGCTTATATCTACACAAGGCAAAGATTGAATGACTTGCACAAAATCTTTTAAACAAACTGATCTGTTAACAAAGAAGTTCATACTTGAAAAACACTACCACTCGAATTCTCTAGAACTAAGCTTTTACAGACAATTGTAAAGAACAAATACAAAAATAACTCGTTGCAAAAGAAAATGAAATCAAATGTATTTTGGAAAAGAACGTGAACAATATCATTCAAATACAGGATTTGAAAGCTCAAATGCAAGACAAAACATAGCAATAAGTGAGTTAAATTTAGAAGAAACTCATTGAAAATGCAAAGAAGTTCTGTGGAAACCAGGTTTGAATAAACCAATTGCTGTTAGAAAACAATCTCAACGGATTCCAAAACCATCAGTTTAAGGAAGACCACTACCATTTTCAAATTCACCTGAAAAGAAAGTTTCAAACGAAAACATCGGTTAATAAAACTAATGTTTCGGTGGTTCATCTAAACAAGTCACGCAACAAATTTTACCTCATAATAGAAAACAAGCAGAAATACACTACGAATACGTCTTACACTAGGAATGTATATGAATTTCCTCTAGCATAACACAAAACAGAGAACCCAGTTACCATTATGCTTCTAGAAAACTAATAATCCTCAACGTGTCTACAGGTCTGACAGAGTAAAATCACTCTACTATGTTAGCAGACCACCGCATAATAGTTTTTATCAAGTTAAAAGATATGAGGTCGTATGCCAAACAATAGTCAAGTGAAGTTTGCAAAGAAGGAAGTAGAAGACCACCATAGGATTTCTAGTATTTCTAAGAAAACAAAATCTGTAACTGCGTACAATGACAGTTCAAATTCCAGAACTTCAAATGTGAATGCTGTTTGTGCTAAATGTGGAAAATGTGTGATTTAATTCCTAATCATGATGCATGTGTTACTAATACTTAAATGACGTGAATGCTAGAACTAAGAAGCCTAAAGAAGTGCCTATTAGTGTTAGTAAACCAAAGAGAAAAACGAACAAAACTGTTGCAACACCCCATATGAAAACAGTTGCATCAAATACCACTATTCAGAAACCCAAGAGTTACTTTAAGGAGTTATATGAGAATACAAATAAGGCATGGAAATGGTGGATAGAAAAGAAATGTCCATTAGATTACAAATGGATACAAACGACACCTTCTAGACCTAGTCTTAAATGGAAAGCAATGGGTAGAATCTTTAGTAATGTTCGTCTTAGGTGGATTCCCATAGGAAAGTTACTCAACTCTTGCATGAGCAAGGTTGAAAGTGAACCCACACATGGTTCAAATGTAGATATCCCTCATATTCATTGATGCAAGACACACTCTAGTTTTAAGAGCAGTACAGTTCTTCAATGGTCAAAAGCAACAAAGAATTAACTTAAATGCAGATGCTCTATACAATGCAAAGCAGGAAAATCTCAGAGTGTGGTTGCTAAAAATGTTGATATCTAAGAAACCAGTGCCAAAATGGTTTCACAAAAGATGAGCTACATCAAATGACATCTGCTGAAAATAACACTTCAGGCCCTGTTCCTCAATGTTCAAATGACGTCTGTTCACATCAGTTCAGGCCTCGTTCTTCATCATAAATGACGTTTGAACAATGCAGATCAAGCCTCGTTCTTCATCAAATGACTTCTGCTCATAACCGTTCAGAACTCGGAATTCACGACCACAACAATGAACCGTCAAGTTCAAAGCTGGTTCCAAAAGTTGTTCCTCTAGCATCAGACAAGCTACAATCACGATAGAATATGGAATTACTATTCCAACCATCACATAGCAATGAGAGACAACAGGTAAATATATATAAATACAAAATCTGAAAAATAGAAAATTTCCAAAAAGAATCTTCTCGACATGTCTCTTAGAATCGATAACATTTACGTGCTTAGAAATGTCGATTAACATTGACACGGGTGTGTAAATGAAGTTCGAGCGAAAGTTGCAAATAGTTTCAAAACATGTCATTTCTAATTTTCTAAATGGCTTATGTGCAAATATCAATACATAACCCGGACTTAAAATAAAGGAAGGTTTATAACTTATCCTCACAACGAGAAAATTAACGTTTCTTGGTCTTGAGCTGTTCTTTCAAGACATTCAATGTTTTAAGCTCAAGAAAAAGGATAATGTACGTTTCAGTGCGCTTACCCTTACCGTTAGAAGAGATGTCCTCTAACATTTGGTTTTTCAAAAAGTTGAACATGATTTTTTCAAGAATTTCTCGATGACAATTCATAATCTTTCAAACTTGTATGTTCAACACTCCAACCCTCACAATATTTTCAAAAGACAACAATTTTTCAATTGGTCCTATTTTTAAGGGGGAGTTTTTCAAAAAACAAAGTTTTAATGTTTTTGTATACATCAACAATGACAACTCTTATGTATTTAAAACATTATCAAAATGTTCCAAACCATTCATGCTGATAATATTTTCTCCCACAAAATTTTCAAGACATATTTTAATCACAAGGTATTTAAAAAACTAAGTGTTTATTATTTAAAATAAGGGGGGAAAATGTAATTAAAATATGATCTATTCGACTCAATGTGCTGAAAAGGAAGAAAAGGTTTTATGGTTTGATCTTATACCCAACAACATCTTAATTTCACGACGATTCTGAAGTCATAAGGTGGTTAGGTTAGGAATCAATCCTATGATCCAACCAGAACCAGAGGATCTACCCAAGGATAATCCAAAGTTAGAAATAGCAGTCCTTAGGTATGATTGGAGATGAATGTATATGGGAATAATGCCGACTAAGCTGAGCTAACACTGGAATAAATCACAAAACAAGGTGTTAGTAATGATGTCTTGGTAACATTGAAGGCATTGAAAGAATTAAAAAAGAATTGTATGGATAAAGGGGGGTAAAAAAGAAGCCCTCCACACAACTTAGGTAAAAACTGGTCTATACATATCTGCAAATCACAAGTTGATATACTGACATTGAAAACGACATCAGGACCCAGTTATGCAATGCACACACAACCCTCAACCCCAGCCATTCGGGTTTCTCTCAACAGAAACTTGTCTCATTTGTCACGGAGATACACATGTTATCTATTGACATCTCACTCCGAGATTGTTGATATTGAATAGGTGGCAATCTGCTCCAGCCTCCGAGTACTAAAACCAAAATGCACTAATCGAGTCTAGAGCCAAGAGATCAATCAAAATCTCGTTAGGACACATTCCATTTCAAACACATTGTTTAACATCATCAATTCACAAGCTGTTAACAAGATCCTACGTAATCCCTTGTGATAATTTGCCAAAACATCAGAGTGATACTTTTAGTATTCACAATGAAGATGGAAATCCTGCTTGAGTCAGCATCAAACAAGCTCTTGGTAGGTGACTTGCGAGATTCTATATGAATCAAACTTGTGACAACTGGATATCGATTTGGTCCAGTAAATGAATTGACGGTTGATGAATTTTGATAAAAAGATTAAAACTCCCGATGTGTTACAAAAACGCTTTTACAAGTAACACGTCGATTGATTTTCAAATCAATTTTCTCGATTATCACTAACGTAAACCTGCAGGTTAAAACGGTGGTGACGGTATCCCAATCAACCAAAGTCGATTCATTACCACATATTCATGCTCATTCTACAAAGACAATCTATCATGAAAGCTCAAGATTTAAAGACAAAGACTTCCGCTAACTCTGATTTGAAGCTTTCAAGATGAGGCATATTATGATAATGTTAGCCAAGGACACAAGATCGCAAGATGGCATAGACGATAAAGACAATGACAAAGGCTCAAAGTCAAGATCACAAAGCATGAAAGAATAACCCTACAACTAAGAACAAAGAGAAAGATCAAGACCACATGAGCTTAACGACAAAAGCAATCACATTGATCTCATGAAGGAGTGTCATCAATGAACTCACTTTGGGGGAGATTGTTAGCCTCAAAATATTGAGTCGAACATGAAGTTTGTCCATTATGTATTTTAGTCTCGGTCAATCAATTAGTTATCGTTGTAATAGGAAAGTATCGGGAATGTTAATCTAATATTGTATATGTTTCGGGTTTAATCCCAAGCAAAACCCGAGTCCGGATCCTAGTCAAATATCCCGAACGTCACTTAATGTGTCGGGGTATATAAGTAACTTTTCCACCTAAGAAAAGGAAGTTGATTTCATTTATAATATTTCACTTTTCTATATTCTCTCTCAACTCTCTCACTAGTTTCTCTCTCTAGAAATCAACTCTTTCTCTTTTCTAGCTCGATTCGTGGTTGTTATATGAAGTGGAAGTGTTAATCGGGATCCTACATAGTTCTTCTAATATCTATAACCACTAGTTACTTATATCATTAATGACATAAGGGTAACATATAAATATTTAACCATGTATAAGGCTAAAACTTACCAACTAATCAATGTTTACGGGGCATAAATGAAAATTAAAAAGAAATCCTGAAACCCACATGATCGTTTATGTTGGTACCTGACAAGCTCAACATTATTTTAAATATTTTCATATACCATTTAATTATCATTTATTTATTTGTTTAATGTGTTTATGCTTTAATAAACCTCTAAGGACTACGAGTGCTAAATACCGCAAGTCTGAGGGCTGTTTTGAAACTTTATTTAAAATACACTAAATCCCAGCGTGCATATGCAGAAACATGTACAAATATTCGTTTTCATTTATAATTCGACCCCACACATTTTCTGTTTACATTTTATTTCATATCACTATGCCCCTTTTTTTATTTGCTTCTTACTTGACTAACCAACGACAACAAGTTCATAACTTAGCAAGACTCCATTTATATACCACATCTTACCTCAATTTGTTGTTTTAAATAATATCTCTATCTATAACCTTGTCTAAACACACGTAAGGGTAAGTGTTTACTAACCTACTATGTATGAGCGAATATACGAAACCCACGTTGTTGGACAAAATAGAGCTTCACCGGAGATGACACAACTTGTCTGAAAATAACTCGCCGGAAAGGAAAAAAAAGAAAACGTGTATCGTCGGAAAGCTCGACTAGGACCCAATCGTCGAAACTCATACGTCACTCAAAGTAAAGAGTGAACCTCACTTTAAGCCATAAGTTTCGAATTCAAGAAACAAGAATAGAACAATCTTTTCGTGGGTCACAGATCACTGAATTTGTGTCGCTTGTCTTTTGTGGGTTTGTGTAATATGTTTGAGAATTATCAAAAGAGAAAAGAGGGTTGCGTAGGTTTGCTAGAGTAATTTAGGTTTAAATATTTAAACATCGTTTGTAACGTCAAATATGGACACGTCTCAACTATATGAAACAATGCACACTTTTCCCCTAGCCACGTATCACATGTCTAATTTATATCTTATCTTCTTTTTTTCTTTTCTTTTTTTACATGTGTTATTAGTTTTGGGGTATAAATTTAAGATAAGTGGGTAGTTTTTTAGGCTAACGGGTAAGGATGTAAAATATTGTAAAAGTTTAAACGGAACCACGAAGCAAAAACGTATATGATAAAAATAAAATTATAATATATCGGATACTTTTCTAAAATAATAAAAATGCGTAGGGCACGTATACTAATATTTAGTCTAAAGTCGGATTCACGTTTTAATAAATGTTTTATTACGAACGCAAGACAACATATTCGGTTAATCGTAAAAATAAATTTTACTCAAAAGTAAAATAAACAATAGAATATAGATTAAAATATTGACTCGAATTTACGAGGTACTACAAACTGTATGTCATACCTTTGTGGTATTTTAAAACTGTTGGGACCTGTTTGGTACACTTTGATATTTTGATGTGTCGAATGTGAAACTTATTTTAAAACGTCTCTTTTTGAGGTCCTTTTTCGTAACTTGTATTTTGTGACTATGAAGTAGCACCCCATGTTGTATTCCGCTGCATTCCGAATTTTGAGGGTGCTACATATTGGTATCAGAGCACTCGTTATAGAGAACTGGGTTGTTTTCAAAACCTAGACTATAACCATTTTTGATAATTAAGAGTCTCTCCTCGTTCTATCCGATATCCGTGCGCGCGTACTTCCTGGGTTCGTATATCTACTCCCTCGAGCATCACTATATTTTAATAAGGTTTCTTTATATGAATATTAAAACTCCCCTAAAACATTGTGAATGGCACAATGGTTTCGTTTATTTCAAGACGTTGTATGTCTCTAAAACCTTCTCAAGACATTGTTAGTGATACACTGGTCTCTAAAACTTTTCGTGATTTTCCATAATACCTTTTACAACAATATTGAAACTCAACATAGTTTGTTGATCCCATTGGTTATTTTACTATTTGACTCCGAGTTTAAACACTCGCCTCGTACTTTTAAAATGCCTACGTCATTATGTAACCCACCGCATTGAATCATGTCGGCTAACTGGAATACGACTATTAACCTATTCCCTCGTAACGTGACGTCTGAGAACGCCTACTTTTGGGAACACGACTTAATATTAATAAACGAATATTTTTTTTTACCTTAAACAGTGCTCTAAATAGGATACAACCCAAAATTCATGATTGAATTATTTGTAAATCGTCCTATGATAAAAAGAATGAAAAAAGAACATTAAACATAACACAATCCCAGTTGTAAGAAAGTTATGATGCAATATGTGAGTTTATGTTACCATTTGGAAATGCGTAACTCTTTGGTACTGAATTGATGATTGTGTTTGTTGTATTATCGGGTTCAAGATCACCTCCATGGATAACAAAGATGATGATAATGATGATTTATGTTGCGATCTTGTTTTGTATTCTTTTCCAGTTACGTAACCCCATTGTTTGGAGATGAAGGGTTCTGTAACATATGAGAGTTGGAAGATTAATGGTTGAATGTCTACACCACACTCATAATGAGCACCTCCACACTCATAACGAGGACTTGCACATTAAATTAAATGACCGAATCTTTATATATAATAGATATAGATACTATTCAGGACCAATGAGAAAACACAATTGCCTCATGTATTGACTAAATACTGCAATCATTATATTAATCAAAATACAATAATACAATAATACAATAATATTTTATATCTCAAACTTATTAAAGTAAAACTCAACAACTTAATGATTAGTAAATTATAACAAATAAAAAGGTTTCTTCAAAACTTCTTCCAAATTGAAATTTAATTCTTGTTGTATTAATGTTGTCAAACATGTCATTAGTTGTAGATTCATCCTTTGCCTTCAATATATCTTTTTCTAAATTATGTTATGGATTTCGAAGCTCTAATTTTGAATAAATCATTAACGTTTTTTAGAATGACAGACCCATCACGTAGTTGTAAATACACGGGTACAATCAACATCAACAAACAATCAAACAACCATATAATTTTTTTAGAAAGAACAAATCATTTAATGTATTCATCTACTTTTTTAATGACTTTGTTGATAAGCCTTATTTTTGGAACATAATTTAGAAACACCGTGATACAACTACATGTAATTCATACTTTCAGTTAGATTAAGCATTAAAGTAATATGCAACTTAATGAACGCAGTCAAATAGTTACAGTCATATGTATCATTTTCTACCATGATAAAAGCTAGTCCATATAAAAGCATGTATGTGATCGTCACACATCTATAAAATTTAACAAAATAATATCAACGTCACTACAATTCAGATAGTTATTACTGTCAGTATCTTACCTTATATCTTGTAGTTGTACGTTAAAAATAATTTAGGATTGGTTTATGGTTCTAAAACCGTGATACTAATGTTGCGTAAAAAGCGACGAACAAACACTACAAAAAACACAACATAAATAACAATCAACATCGATGGTTAAAAAAGCTTTTTACATCAATAACTAAAACGTACTCGATATGATCTCAGTATTTTGGTTCCATGAAGATACGATTCTGACGTTGATGTTGCACCCCACACACATGTCATTGAGCTCAGAAACCGAATCCGTCTTCATGGTTTGCCTGCGAGAAGAAAAAGTTCACACAAATGTTAGAATTGAAGGCTAATGAACGACGAGCACCCCTTCGTGGCCGTGTATATACATACCCTGATTAAGGGTTTCCTCTCCAATAGATATGCATGTAATCTAAATATAGAAATGATAAATACCTTCTTTGAACCCTTCTAGATGGTCACATCTTGTATTTGAAAAATGACTAGAATTGCAAAATCGAGGCCTCCTATTGGAACAATAGAAAAACTCGATTTTACTAAAACCGAGTTCTTATACTATATATTCTATAGGAGTAACACTCATAAACAAACATATATCTATACTACATATAAAGCAAATTATACACTCTCTTTATTTAATGCCCTAAAAAAATTAAGTAATCCAAGTTATAACACATAATGTACAATCCTTAAATGCAACCTTTCACCACAAAATCAACTATCTAACAAATACAAATATTAAAGCAGAATGTACAACATTTATTCCTCCATGCATATGTTACAAGTATAAACTAATTAAATACACTAATTAATGTTATTTTTAAATCACCTTTAAAATAAAAAATACTAATTAAATACACTAACTAATTACAAGTATAAATTAATTAAATACACTAATTAAGGCTGGACGGAGTGAAGGTGGGTTTGGCAAACTCACCTAGGTGAGTTTCCAAATCACTTGCGAGTTGCCATGCCACCCTCCAAACTCACCTTGCCACATTGAATTTGCTTGGTGAGTTAACACCGAAAAAACTCACATTTTGGTGAGTTTCTCACCTCACGGTGAGTTTTATTTGGAGAGAGAAAGCTGATGTGGCGCTGACGTGTTAGGTGAGTTTTGCCTCATCACTCCATCTAGCCTAAGTAAATATATTAAAGCAAATTGTATAAGCTAATAAAACATACAAAGCTTATGAATAATTTATATGCTAACAAGTTGATGATACATATGGTTTTGAAAACTGAATCGGACCAACGGGTTCAACCAGAAATCGGTGTCGCCACCGGTTTGGCTAGCCACTAAAATCCGTCCGAAAATGAAATGGAGATGACCGGTCAAAACCGGTAAAAACAGGTGAATCGGGTCGAACTGAAATTATTTTTTATTCTCGGGTTAATCAGTTTCTTTTTGTTTTGTTAGCGTCTAAACTAAACTTTAATTACAGGATACCGCCGTTGCAACGCTCGGTACACTGCTAGTTTTTTACAAATTAAAAATGAAGGTGGGTTAAAAGTTAAAACTGTTAGTTTCCAATTCTAAACCGATAATGTTGAAAGAATCATTTTTCAAGATTATTAGGTAGGCATGATTAGTAAGCACAACAATCATTTTTTATTTTTTAAAATCAACCAATTAAATTTTTAGGTATATTTGTAAGCACAAAAATCATTTTTCATGATGAAAAACAAAAATTTTACCAACAAAAAACAATTTAAAAAGGAAAAAGAAAGAAATCCTTAAACCCTAGAAAGTGAAGAAGACAGACAGACGAGAGCAAGTAAGAAAGAGAGATCGATGATGGCATTGAGATGTCGAAATGTTTATCAAAAAACATCTTCTTTGTTAGTTTTTATTAATACTTTCAGTTAGATTAAGCATTAAAGTAATATGCA
>BQNB010000239.1:45406-188907 GCA_026074375.1 Tanacetum coccineum
AACGGGACGGGACGTGCCCACGATCCATAATCATTCCACCTACATATGTGCGCTACATGGCCTCATTTTAGCTCACGCAGTCTTACCACCGTCACAACTCGTTTTGCATATTGCGATCCACAATACCAAACATATCATATCGCAACACAATGGGATGGAACGTGCCCACGATCCAATACACATAACTACGGCAAGCTTAAAAACATTTTAACACGACAACAAGAATCATTCTCACCCCAAAATAACATGAGAAAAAGGGGCTATGAAACTCACCTTTGCTTAGCTTTCCAAAAGATTCCAACAAAAAGCTTCACAAACAACTAGCACAAATCTAAACAACAAATAACTCGTGTTACACGCTACTAAGCCAAAAGCTTAAGCACATGTAACAATCATATGATGGATGTCTAAGGTGTTTTTTTACCCTCATGGGTCACCTCGACACCATGCCCAACTTTAACCACTTCATTAACAAGTTTCACTAGTTAGTCACAATTTGTTCAAAACTACAAAATTTTAACGTGACTTAACGTACTCAAAACCTCTACTTACTGACCTCCATAATTCATACCAAAAATTATCTATGTTCATTTATGAGCATATTAACTACCTCATGATTCCCAAGATCCATTTACATGCACAAGTACTCCTAAGAAAATCAAACTTCAAAACAGTCCTAATTCGGACCTGTTTGCACACTAAAACGTTTGGACCTAAAAACCATAATTAGACTCCAAATCAGAAGCTCTCCTTTGGGGGATTTCTAATAGACACATAGAACTAAACTCCTGTAGAAGGGCTAATCCTAATTCAAATTTTAAGTGGGGTTTTATACCTCGTAATCTGACCTAAATCTGACCCGTATTTACTGCTCTGACAACTTTTCTTGCAACCAACGTTTGAATGACTTCCCGACCTCATAAACCTTCGAGGCCAGATGTTCTGAAAACTAGACTCTCTGAGCTACGTTATAGGCACTGGAAACTTGACAAAAGCTATTACCATCATTGAGATATCAGTCAAACAACACAGCCCTAAATTCTGCCCCAATCTAAATCAAATTCTAAAGTGAATTAAGTCTAACCAATTACACCCATAAGCTTCTAATTAAACCCTAATCATTGCAATATGATTAAACATCATTAATTTACTGATTTTACAAAACCCTAATTCCATCATAATAATTATTACATGAATTAATGATTAATAACTAACAAGGATTAATTAAAACTTACCTTAGAGTTTGATTTCTTCACAAAAGCAAAAACCCTAATTTTTCTCTCCTCTTTTCTCTTTGTTCGACCGGTTATACCAAGGGAGAGGGTTATGAGATTTTATTTTGTATTTATAGGCCCCCAAACTAATTATAGATAAAGTCTAATTAGTATTTGTTTCCTTTTAAAACTCTTTTTTTCTTTCTTTCCCTTATCCGGCCGAATGGCCTTATTTATATATATTTTTTTATTTATTAATTACTTAATTATTAACATTACCTTAATTTTCTACAAAAACCTAAGCTTATTTGCGCATATCTTTTTGCATAAATGCAATTTACTAGACTTTTAAAAATAATTAACTTTTCATTTTTATTAAACCTAACATTCCAAAAATAGAAATTTCATTTCTTTCATATCCTTACTACTAGAACCTAATCTGTTCCTAATATTACTAACACCTAAATACGTATACGTATAATTACTTACGCAATTAACGCGAAACCGCTTCAATTACCAAAATCATTTCCTTATCATCAAAAGTGAACGAAATGAATTCCACAAAATCCAACACAAATCCAATCCCAATGAATCGGTCACACTCAATGGATTGATTATGCAATCTTACATATCCAACACAAACACATATAAACACATATAACACATAACTCATACTTATAGAATAGATATTTAGGTCAACACTACGGTTTGACCAACCTGCTGAAGCCACGGTTGTCACAGACATGCCCTGTTTTGGCCTTCTCGCCCTTTTTCGGGCTTAATTTATTATATTTCAAACTGGGGGTTTAAGGGTTAACAGGTGTTAGGTTTAGGGACTGTCATTGTTAGTCCTTGGGACTAACGATTCAAACATTCAGGGACTAATTGTGTTAGTCCTTGGGGACCAACGGTGTAATGGGTGTTTAACAGGGTTATGTTTAAGGAAAATTAGGCTATTAAGGGATTTTTTTGTGATTTTTGTGATATAAAAGGCTTAGCTTTAAAAGCTTAATGGGCTGACTTGGCCCATTTAGATGCATACGCTTTTGGCTTTGGTTCTCCACGCTCTTTCCAATCTCGTGCTCGGTTTTGTCCGGTTTTTGCCTTGTTTTTGTCTTTTTGTGGATATCCGTTACCTGCATAGTAAATAATACAAAACAAGCATATATTTGGCATTTTAAGTCTATTTTTGGTCATTTAAGCTCGTTTTATTAAGTAAAAGGTATGTGTATGTGTATTTAAGCACATACCAAATCCCTTTATACTAAAATATTGTTGTGTCCTCACGCAATGAAATAAATCAATGTTTAGGAAACCAAAAATTTCAACCCCCTTAAATTAAATACCTTGAAAAGTAGCAAAGTGTAAAACTTAAAGGGATTAAGAAATTACTAGTTTTAAACACTCCCCGGTTTACCATTTTCTTCTTGCACGCATTTTTTCTTATTTTCTATTATGTACAACATGCTTGACTTTCATTATTTATCATAACATTTAGGATCACTGAATAAGAAACACCTCAATCCTAAGGTGCCCTAGAAGGATAAATTCATCGTCCTTGATTTTTCACTTATTCCCAAACTAAGCTTAAAAACGAAATCATTGTTAATTACAAGTTGGGATGCTAACGCTACTCATATTTGCAATTTGTGTAAAACTTCTCCTCCCGACAAATATAATATATTAAGGTGTGTGTGCTTAGTTTAAATTTTGACCATCCAACCCACATTTTAGATAGTTATAACATTTCCAAGTTTCACGTTTCGCTTTTGGATCAATGAATTCAAAGGTGAGATTGCCCCGTGTAATGACTTTCTTCTCGGTCGATCCCAGCCTCGTCGGCTAAGTGACCAGGCTTTTGACACCTCACAGAGAATAATTGTCGAGACTTTCCGACTTAAGAATCCAACACCAAAAACTCTCGGTAATTCACTTGGCAATTTTATAACTCAAAGCAAGCTAATTCCTCCAAAAATTAAGACATTGTAGGTAAGTTAATTCCTTTAGAGTGACTTTCTTCTCGGAACCACCTGACCTCATCGTCAGTGCCCAGGCTTTTGACACCCCACAAAGAATACTGATCAGAATTAACAAACGTCCGGTTTCAAAATTTTGTAGGGATTAACAAGTTTAAGTTCAAAAGAATGTTTAAATTTTAGAAAAAAGACATTTTCCTTTTATTTATTAAGCAACATATACTATCAACATTATTATATTTTTCACATTATTTCCATTTTTTTTTAATTTTTTTTTCATTTTTTCATTTTTTTGCAACATTTATATTTACACCGTATAAAGTGAAAAAAAAATTTAGAAAATTAAAACATATTTTTGATCAAAAATTCTTATTTATCAATTCATCGATAAAGCTTTTTACTCAAAAAATTTAAGAGTGATAAAACTCTAACTTGTCTTTCAAAAAGAGCACGTATTATTAGTCATTTTAGAAGCTACTGGGAGAAAAAGCCCACAATAACACTTAATGAGCTTTTAAGATTCCACTAATCATTGCATTGCATTCCAACTTATATTTAACTCTATCATTTCGCGTTCTTCGCAAATTTAAAATCTTTAATAAAAAGATCCGCGAATGCTTAGCCAAATAAAATTAAGCTTTGCATATTTAAAGTCATTTATGGAAACTTGCAAAATATTGGCCTTTTGAGCTAGAATTTGCATTTTAAAGCTTCTTGTATAAAAGACTAGCAAAAGCTTATACATTTATAAAGGTTAAGGGAGTAGGCTAGAGCTTAACATGCTCGGTCAAGTCAAAAATTATTCTTATTCTCACCAGCGAAAAGTCAACATTTGTGATAAACACTTATTTTATTTTTGCAAAATGTTTTAAATTTTTGGCATAAAATCACACATTTTTTTTATTTTCTTGGTAAAACGGGGTTACATGAAAGACATAGACAAATGCAAGTGGGATCAAATCGATAGATTCCCCCCTCATACTAGAACGACACATTGTCCTCAATGTGTGGGGGTTTCCACCCCCCTCGTACTAATTTTAATGTATACTCCTAATATAAAATGGAATCTCATGTAAATCTAAAGCCGTTTATTAATTATGCCAAAGATTAAACGTTAGTCAATAAGATCAAGGATATAGGATTCCCAAAATAAGCATGCAAAGGAATGAAGATCGAGTGAGCGTTGGACAAAACCACGAGCACGAGAGTCTTCATAATCTGGGTAATCCTGACAAATCACAGACAACAAAAACACGAGAAAAGAAGAGGCGAGCCCCCTCACGTCACACTTATTAGAAAATAGAAAGAAGACAGAAACACGGGTTGCCTCCCGAGAAGCGCTTTATTTTTGTTAACCGAGTCATGAGCTTATCTTGACCCCGAATTTAATTATACATGGAGAAGGTTTGGAGATCCGGGACAACCATGGGTGGTATGTCCCCTCCAAAGTAATGTTTGAGTCTATGACCGTTCACCTTGAAGTTAGGTCCGTTGGTTGAAGATAACTCAACGGTACCATAAGGGAAAACTTGGGTGACGGTGAACGGTCCGGTCCAGCGGGTCTTAAGCTTGCCCGAGAAAATCTTTAATCGAGAATTGAAGAGAAGGACTCGATCACCAACGTTAAAGACGCGGTTCTTGATTTTGGAGTCGTGAATCTTCTTCGTTTTCTCTTTGTAGATTAAAGAGTTCTCGTAAGCTTGATCACGAAGTTCATTAAGTTCATTCATTTGAACTTTCTGGTGATCACCCGCGGTCTTAAGGTCGAAGTTGCAATGCTTCAAGGCCCAATATGCCTTATGTTCAAGCTCGATGGGAAGATGACAAGCCTTTCTGTACACTAGCTTATAAGGAGTACACCCGATGGGTGTCTTAAACGCGGTACGGAAAGCCCATAATGCATCATCTAACTTATCGGACCAAGAAGCACGGTTTTCACCTACGGTTCTTTCTAATATACGTTTCAAACCACGATTTGAAACCTCAACTTGCCCACTAGTTTATGGATGATACGCGGTAGAAAGTCGGTGGGTAACCCCATATTTAAGCATGACCTTTGCGAATTGGTCATTGCAAAAATGAGTACCGCGATCACTAATAATAGCACGAGGAGTTCCAAAACAGGCGAAGAGAGATTTTAAGAACTTGCGAACAACTCAGGCATCATTAGTGGGGAGCGTTTTCGCTTCCACCCATTTTGACAAGTAGTCAACGGCCACGAGAATGTACTTGTTCCCTCGAGAAGACGGGAAAGATCTCGCAAACTTGAATTGCATTTTGAGGCATCTCATCACGTTGCGAGATTTTGCCTTGACGTTGACAAGTGTCACACCGTCTGACCAAGTCATGGGCATCTCCATAAATCGTCGGCCAATAGAAATCAGAATCAAAGACTTTTTTAGCGGTGTAGTTGGCACCATGATGTCCCCCGATGGGTCCATTGTGGCAGGCCGTGAGGATATCAACAGCTTTTTGGCCGTATACACACCGTCTAATCACTTGATCCGTACAAATCCTAAACAGGTAGAGGTCGTCCCATAAATAATGTTTAACATCCTTAAAAAATTTCTTTTTTTGTTGGGACGACATCCCTTTTACAATAAAGTTCCCAGCATGGTAATTTGCAATGTCGGCAAACCATGGGGTGTTGGAATCACCATGAAAAGTTACCATCCCAAGTGTCTCGAGAGGAAATGTTTTGGTAATTTCCTTTTTCTCGGGATCACTTTGGGGGTTCTCTAGTCTAGACAAGTGGTCGGCCGCTAGATTCTCCCCTCCTTTTTTATCACGGATTTTGACATCAAATTCTTGGAGGAGAAGAATCCAACGGATCAATCTCGGTTTAGCATCTTGCTTAGCGAGCAGATACTTGAGAGCCGAGTAGTTTGTACATACTATGGTCTTCGACAAGACTAGATAAGGTCAGAATTTCTCAAAAGCATACACCACGGCTAATAATTCTTTCTACGTAGTAGTATAATGAGTTTGGGCTTCGATCATAGTCTTGCTCGCATAGTGTATTGGTTGAAAATGTTTGGTCTTTCGTTGCCCCAGGACTGCCCCAACCGCAAAGTCACTAGCATCACACATAATTTCAAAGGGCAAGTCCCAATCGGGGGCAACTAATATTGGAGCTTCGGTTAGTTTCTTCTTAAGGGTCTCAAATGCCTCTCGACATTCGGTCGAGAAAATGAATGGAGTCTCTTTTTTAAGAAGATGGGTCATCGGCCGGGCGATTTTAGAGAAATTTTGAATAAATCGACGATAAAACCCGGCGTGACCTAGAAAACTCCGAATTCCTTTGACGGACGTGGGAGGAGGTAATTTTCCAATAACATCTACTTTTGCCCTATCTACCTCAATCCTAGATTTCGAAATCTTGTGGCCGAGTGGTATGTGCTTAATTACACATACCATTTACCTAGGAAAACAAGCTTAAATGACCAAAAACAAACATAAAATGCCAAATATATGCTTGTTTTGCTATTTGTGTTGTGCAGGTAATGGATATTCAGAAAAAGGACAAAAACGAAGCAAAACGGATAAAACCGAGCGCGGAATGGAAAAGCGTGAAAAGTCAAAGTCAACCAGTCAAAATCAAGGTCAAAGTCAAAGGCAAAAAGTCAAAGTCAACAAAAAACGTAGCTGAAAACGAAGAAATCTTAAATGGACCAACCCGTACCCATTTAATGGGCCGGGTCAGTCCATTAAGCTTATTGTATAAAGTCTTAATAGAATTAAAAAGCCCTAAATTCCCATTAAACCCATAACCGGCCCAAATTCTAAGGCCCAAAACCTATTTAACAACCATTAACCATACACCCTAATCTATTTACACCGTTAGTCCTTAGGGACTAACAATGATAGTCCCTACATCCTTATCTCATTACACCATTTGTCCATACAACCCATAAAACCTATTTCCGGCCTAAACCCTATTCACTCTCCTTTGTCACTCTCACCTTGACCTCTCCCCTGCAACCTGCCAAACCTATCACTCTCCCATCAAACCCCACACCTAAACCCCACTTCATAACCACGTTGGCAATCCTAGGGTTTCTGATTGGATGATGAACAAGGTCTAAATTCAAAGGCTGAGATGAGTTTACTTGGAGCCAAAGAAATATAGATGGCCATGATTGAGGCTTGGTTTCCTCTCATACAAGAAGCACAAGAGGCACACCCCTGTACCTTAGCTTTTCTATAAATAGATTAGGATTTCCCTTTGTAAAAGTATCTAGAGTAATATAGATTAGGAGTAGTATACTTAAATTTTCCAGTTTATTTTATGCTTTTTGTAATGAAATTTATCTTTATGTACTAATCTTTTTTATTAATGCAAGCAATTTTCAGTTTAAATCTATTGTCCTTTAAATTCAGCAATTACTTATGCAATTTTCTAAAGTTTCTCATTAAGCTAAAATGTTTTTCCCAAGTTCAATTTAAGCTATAATAAGCTCCTAAAAGCTTATCTGGGTTTGTTTGTTAACTTTCAAGTCATATGGTTAAGAATTTTGTTTTGAGCTTTATGGATGATAAGCTAACTTTGGATGAGCTTATGGGTTTGGATTCAGCTTATTAACAATAAGCTGAGTCCCTAGAGCTTTTAGGAGCTTCATTTTAGTCCTTGTTTAAGCAAAAGGACCAGGTTAGCTCATTTTTACTCATTTTGAGCTTTTTGGCCTAGAAAGTAGAATCAATTTATTGGCTCAATTTCTGCATCCATAGTGCAATAATTCCATCACCTTGTAAAATCCTCTGCGTCTAGTGTCGTAAGTCGAACCAGAAGGACCAAACATTAGAAAACAGAAGAGGACCTTCAATTAAGTGCTTTGTTAAGCCACTATCCATTTTTTCTCTCTTTCGACTTATATATCGTTAAATCACTTTGCCCATGGTATATAACTACCCTTTTAAGCCTGTGGAGGGCCTAATCCTCAGAACCGCGATCAAGCGAGAGATTGTTTGATATGTTTTGGATGTCCGACATTACGTATGATTCAAGATTGGATATATATGAGACTGAAAATGAGTAGATTAATAGTGAGAAAAATCCAAACTCGTAACAGATGTCAACTTCGGAACACAAACTGTTCTCGGATAACAAGTAGTCTGAAACTCGGTATACTTCTCGGACAGAACTAAAACTCGGATAAAGACTACTATCAAACTCGGTACACATAAAATGTAGTAAACTCGAAAATACTCTTAACCAAAAAATCGATTATCTTTATTCAAAAAAATCGATTTAATCAAACTCGATAGAACCGAGATTTGAAAAATCCTTAGGATATGGATTAACAAGAACCACAATCTCGATAAAACCAAATTTTATGATGTCTTAATAATCCAGAACACGTATAACGTCAAATTCGATAGAACCGAATTTGAGTTTCGAGTTTATGAAGTACTGTTAGATTTTAGAAAAAGACTCGGTCACCCCGTGTATTTTACTGTTTTATATAGCTCGTAGTTTTATAGTTAATAGTACGTTTTTCGGTTTTTAGTCGGGTTCAAATACCCGGTATATTGTATGTACTATATATAGTCTCTTCCCACTTTGGAAGAGACAAGTTAGTCAAATAAACATTTACAAAGAAACACTCTCTCTCTAAACTACCTCTCTCTCTAGTGTTTCGTCTCTCTAAAAAAGCTCGCCCCGATCCAAGAAATCTGAAACCGATTTATGCTATTGATAAACCACAAATGGTATCAGAGCTTATGGATGAAATAAGAACGGTGTGTATGTGCGTATTGTGGCTTGATTTAGCTCGAAAAGTGTACATAGAAAGTTTTAGCTCGTTTATATTATAAGATCTCGTGAATTTTGTTGTTGTAATGATGAAGTTTGGGATGTTTTCTATTGCTATATACCATTGTGGTATTAGTGTTTGTGCAATCGAAACAGCAAAAACGTATCCAAAAGTGGTGATTATAAGGTATTTTGTGTGAAAAACATCGTTGTTCTTACGTGGAAGTTGCCAGAATTTCTTCACGGCGGTTTGGTGAAAACTATATTTTTAATGAGTAGGTTTACCAACCTCTGACACTCGCCGGTTGCTTAAGTGGCGAGTTGCTAAAGTCGGCGAGTTTGTTACTAAGCAGCGTTTGCTTATATCGGCGGTTGAACAGGCGCGAGTTGCTCAAAGAGAGCGAGTATTGTTAATTACGCAGCGGTTTGCTTCACAGTCGGTTTCTTGAACAGTTATCAGCGGTGGTTGAAATTTTTTAAATAGAATAATTCCTAAGGAAACTCTGGCGGTTTTAAAAACTCCTAACGGCGGTTTGATCAAAATATCTTGCGCGGCGGGTTGTAATTAACTCTTTCGCGCGGTTGCATTGGCATCGAGTTGTGTTCAGCGAGTTGCCTTAAATTTCCACCGGCGGTGTGCTTACTTCTTTGCAGCGTTGATAGCCAATGGCGGCGTAGTTGAGCTTCTGTCACTTAAAATTTGAAACACTTAAACTCGGGATTCAATATAACTTAAAACAAAACACGAAACACATTAACCTCACCACTTTTAACGTACACTCACTAAACCATTGATCGATCAAAACATATTTATCAATAATAATAACAAGATGTCAGAATGCCAAGAAGAATCCAGTAAAATGCAGGTTTCTGATACACGCCGACCTATGCTTGACAGAACAGACTTAGAATCTGGCACAACTATTCGTTTGTACAGTCTAGGAAAGGAAAATGGAGAGAATATATAAGTACCATTAAAGAAGGACCATTTCAAATGGGAACGGTTTCAGATTTTATTACTGGATGAACGTGAGGGTGCAGTTCAACTAGTTCCAGTAACTGTGCTAGAGTCCCCTTAACGACCTAATCAGCTGAAGTAAAAAGACAGTATAAATTGACATTCGTGCAACCAATATCCTACTTCAGGGTATACCAAAGGACATCTACTCACTCATCAATCACTATACTGACGCCAAAGACATTTGGGAAAACGTGAAGATGATTCTGGAAGGTTCTGAGTTAACAAAGGATGACAGGGAATCTCAGTTATAACTATGAATATGAACACTTTCCGTCAAAACAGAAGGAGAAGGGCATTCAAGGATACTACGTTAGGTTCCGAAGCTCATATAATGGGGGAAAAACATGAGAAACATCAAGATGACCATGTCCAGGATGCAGCTTAACTCAAAGTTTGTGAACAACATGTTGCCTGAGTGGAGTAGATTCATAACTGAAGTAAAACTTAACAGAGGTTTGAAAGAGTCAAACTGTGATCAGTTGTAAAAAAAAAAAAGAAAAAATAAAAAAAAAATGCCTGACCTAAAGACAACATGATGGTGCATGCTATGCAGAACAGAATTATGATTTGGAAAGGTTCGGTCAAACCAAATACTGACCTTTGGCAACTAGTGTCGGACGCCTACAGCTCACAGAATCCAACACAATCATCCAAGTTCCCAAACTCAAGCAGAACCATGTCCCTTATCCTGACAACTTTTCAAATGAACGAAGGAAGTACTTCAACATGAAAACCTGATTGTGAAAGTTTAACCAACTCACTTGCCCTCCTCACATCAATCATACAATCACATCTTCCTCAAACAAACAATCAACTGGAGAGCTCGTCAAATGCAAGGAACCAAGGCTATGGTTCAAACGGTGAAAGTTGTGTTTCAAGATACCGTGAAGATACAATGCAACAAATTACAATGAAAGACCCATTTCAAAGAAACAATGCAAGAAGGAAATGGTGTGGCGGGAAATGTAGGAGCTCCGAACATAGGAGCATGATAATCCTGGTCAAGTGTGAAACCCATCAAGAGCTACAAACTGGTAACGAGGACTTAGGGGCACATAAGCACGTGATATTCCGCGCGTGCCAAAGCGACTTCAAGATCAGGCATACTGTCAAGGACAAGATGCTACTAATGCAAGCCCAGGAGAATGAAGCAGTTCTGGATGAAGAACAGTCGTTGTTATTCTTGCAGGGGAACATGGGTTTACCAACGTGTTGGGATATGATGTGTGGGATGATATTCAAACCATGAATATTTGTCACACAATGTGTGAACACATTTTGAAGTCTGATTAAAAGGATTGCATTCAACCTCTGATGTAGAAGATTGGTGCCCACTTCACAGACCATGTATTTCAAGGGGGCAAGCCTCCCATCTGTAAGACCCAATACAACGAAGAAGGCCTGTGTGGGGCCGCGAGCGCAATACTACGTCGAATAGGATACCCCTAGGGAGTGTGTACAACGCATCAGAGGGTATAGCAATTGTGAAGACGAGAAGTAGAGGGTTGATGTAGGAGCAGTTAGGTAGCCACGAGTATGCCAAGGCGTGCTATTGGAGGCGCAGACACACCTACTGATGTATATGTGCGCGGAGGCTGATGCTGGACTAAGAGAGCGCGGGAGGGTGTGATGATGATGAAAGATTATATGTCCGAGATGGATTGCAAGCAGGAAGGGAGGGTGTGGCGCGGACAACGAAGGTGACACATGTGTGAGCTGGCCGGGAGTGAGAGCAATGGGCATGCGATTCTATGACAATAGGAGTCGCGCATGAATGTGGGGCGGGTATAGACCTGCGGTGATGAAGCCGAGTGGCATGTAAGCCAGGAGGTGTACGGGAAAGACAGGATTAAGCCGATGGCTAGATCCCAGACATAGGAGTGTACGATGAAATGGTACGATGCATTGTGTAGTGACCGTCAGTGCGCGCTTTTGCGGGAGTATAGGTAGGGAGAACTGTGTCGTGGGAATGATTAAAGCAGAGCGGGGTGGTCGCGAGTGGCGTAGAACGATAGGAAGCTGGAGTGATATGGGGGACAGAACGAAAGTCAGTTCGTGATTAGCGAACAAAAGTGACGGAAGGAGAATCCAGTCGACGTGACGTGAACGCGCGAAGCATGGAGAGAGCAGTCGATTTAAAATCGTGGGAGCACATGGCAGATTGGGATGGCAGCAAATGACCTAGCGGCTACATCGTAGATTATCTGAGCAGTTGAGCGAGCAGTAAGAGCAGAGGTTGCAAACGACAGAAGAAATAAGTACGCTCTGACGGAAATGAATGTTGTCAGAGCGGAAAAGGAGAGACAAATACCAGGGAGTAACAGTGGAGTGTAGTGTAAGACGATAAAGGTAGGACGAGGTGATAGCTTGAGTATATACGGGATCAAATGCAGTTCACGTGAGAAGACAGATAATCAAACAGGGTCACTGCTCAAAACATGTTAGCACGGAGTGGTATGAGATGAGTATCAACGCGCGAAGACGGGACATTGAAGAGAACTATGAAGCGAGCCACAAGTGTTGTGCGACACAATCAGTCTGAGCAGACACAAACTCAAGCTATCGGAGGACATGAGCAGAAGATGATGGGCTAAGTGTGAGTGACCATAGGGACAGGAGGGCTGCTGAGCTACGGATACCCCTGATCATGGGCTCGGAGCGCCACTGGATTCTCTAGAGCTGTGAGCGGAGATCACTTCGGTCTACACGGTAGAAAGTCTGTGTTGGGAGTAAGAAGGCTGAGAGGGTGGCAATCAGACAGGGTGTGTCTGGGTCAGGGGGAATCAACGTGACACGAGTGCCCACAAGTAGAGTATTGTGAAATCCAAATAGTAGGTGACGGATGAGCATGCCGCGCGCAGGGAATGTAATCTGCAGAGTATAACTATGCGGTTGCAAACCTTATGCGAGGCCTGGAAACGTGAAATCAGGAGACCGCGGGCCAAAGGCGAGGATAGTGTTAGTTGATGGTGTGCCAGCGTGAGAGAGGTCAGGCACGCTATCTAACGACAAGAACGGGGATCTCAGATGGAATCTCTCACGTAAGCTACGTGCGAATAACGCGACTTTCTCTGGGCGCATATAGTGAAGGAGAGGAGGCAACCGACCCAAAAGCTCGCGAGAGACAATCGTCGTAGGGCCCCAGAATTCGAGTCACGGAAGCGATAGAAATCAAGTTGGGAGAGATGTAATGCAAACACAATGAAGACTGGCGAGCGCCAGCCTTAGCTATTTACAGGGACGCGGTATGTACAAGAGAGGGGCGAGAGGCGAAAACACGACTCGAGCTCGGCTTGGGTAGCCCGGTCAACAGGACGTGAGTCTCAGGAGTGGGACTAGGTAGTGGAGAGAGACGAGTTAGGTATTTTGAGCAAATCTAAAAGGCAGTGCGATGGTGTATCTCTGCACTTGGTAGAGAGTGATTCGGATCCATTTGATATCAACGAGCGGATGCTAGACACGGACAAGAGAGACACTTTGGTGTGAGTGAGGAGAGTGTGCGCGTGCGCGGCGCAACCCTAGCTTTAAAGATGGATACTAGAGACGTGGCGAAGTGTGGCTGCTCATCAGTTATGAGATTTTAGATATCAACGAATAAAGTTAGCCTGGAAGTAGAGGGCCCCGTCGTGAGGCGAGAGTAGATTAGCTTGCGCCGCGGGCCATTGAGTCGAAGGACATGGAGGTCTGATGCGAGCGAGATAAAACCTTCCTCATTGAAATGAGAATCTGGATTGTGGTATGCGATTAGTATTGTCGCTGTATGACGCTCCGCGCGGGGGAGCAGTGCGGGGATGATGGATGTGCAGCGGCAAAGCGACGGCTGTGCAGATCTTGACGCGTGGCTGATGGGTGTGTATGCAGAAGATAGTTTTCATTGCAGGGGCAGGGTGCAAACAGTCATCTTGATTGCAACAACTGGACAAAGGTATGGAATAACCTAGAGCGAGCGAGCAAATTAGCAGGAGAAGCGGAGCGCGATAGCGTCAAGAGAAGTAGTCGAGGATAAGGTGAAAGAGAACAGACGCAATTCACAATCGTCTCTGCCGACGGACAGGGAGCGGGAGCCATAGACTCTGGTGGATACAGTGAGTAGCGATGTCTATAAACAATCGAAGAACCGGACGAACGATCTCTATATACAGATGAAAAGGCGAGCGACCCGGTGAGTGGCTGTGTGACCACTATATTAAGTATATGTGAGTACGACTGCATGTGCGTGGACAGTTAGGATACGATTACCTCGGAAAGTGCTGTAGTGTATAGAGTGCGAGGAGCACGGTGGGGGTCACGTTATTGGAACAAACGAGAATTGTGCATAGAAGAGCGTAATGAGAGACGAGGGAGCATAAAGCAACAACAGTACAAGGGAAGGGTAGTGTATGTTATGTTGCTGGTAGCGAATACGATCGTTAGTGGCGAGCGTCACAAGGCGGGAGAAAGCGCATTCTCACTGCCTAGTGTTGGTAGCGGGAGGGATAATTTGCTGGATATCTAAAAGCTATCAAGAGGAGTGAGTCGTCGCTAGCAAAGCGAGAGCGGCTATAGATGTGCACGCGGCAGATGCGGCGTGTCATGAGCGAAAGCCAAAGAGTATACATAGAGTGTGCGAGCGCTGGTGGCAGGTGTAGAGATGTCGCGATAGACGAGCGAAACGGGCCCTTGCCCTCAGCGCCTGCTGGTAGGACGATGAACTAATTACGGGTGTGGCGGACTCAAAGTAGATGCACGAACGCTATAGTCTGTGGGTGGCAAGCTGAGCGAGTGGTAACAGAGTATTTGGGGAGGCTGCAACGGTAGTCGAGGGACACATCTTTTAGCTTACTGAGGCTACGAGGCGGTATATAGAATTTACAATCGCAGCTGATGTGATAGGTGTCGCTAGTAGACGAATGTGGGCTATGCGCGGGGATGCACAGCGTAAGGATGGATGATTGCGGATCCTGTGATAGGTTAGGTTTAACGAACTCTGGTGTCTATAATAGGGTGTGCAGCAGAAGGGCTCCAAATGGCGACCATTTTTATCGAAGAGGCATCATCATATATGTAGAAACTACAGAATGCTCCTCTTACTTCTCCCTGATAGAGCGTATAGGGTCAGCGATCGCTGCCGGGGGCTTATAAGAGTATGAGTTACATTTAAGTGAGTGCGTTGGACAGCAACAGAGTGCTCGCAGGGACTTCTCAATGTCGCGGGCGCACTGTCATGAAAGTCTGTGCGCGAGAAGTGGTGTCTACACAAGAGGTAGTGTTGCGATTCTATGTCATCGACATATTACCCTGGTGACAAGGAGCCCTGTCTACATACTCTGTGTGGGAGTCTAGAATGCTCTTAGTAGCCGCACGGATCGAGGCAGGCAGCGTGTGACTCGACATATGCGCGAGAGAACACAACACATAGACTCGATACTGATGAAACTTTGGGGTCGTTTATGAGGGCACATTCCTGTCATATCGAGCTACAGTGATACAAAGCTAGGCGGAATAAGTCTGGGAACTGAAGAGCTGGATCATTCTGGGTCACTGAGCTCGCCCTTTCAGGGACTATAAAGCTGCGCAGTAGATGTTATATATTGCGTAGACACACACATAAGTGAAATGTACAGGATTACTATTTATATGAAGTGCTCTACTCATTAACTCTGCAAGGCTAGTGATGTTTAGTAATATAGTATGGACAGATCTCCAGACAGGAGAGTGGCTGATCAGACAACTGAGTTGAAACCGTGACGAGGGAAGGAACACAGAGTGATCTCTTAGGAGGATAGTATGTTATTAGCAATTAGGCTATCTCTAGATAAGTGTGTCTCTGTTTATTAGGATGTTGAGACATGGAGCGCTACACCACATCCATCTAATTAGGGACGTTGGATTAGTGTGATGCGAGAGGTATGGTCTACGAAGAGCAGAGCGCGGAAGTATCATGAGGACTATGCACGCACACGTGTAAGATGTATGGGCGAAACGTGTGTGGGTGAGAGGATACAGAGCGCAGTGTACAATCACAACGATGGATTAACGGTCCAAAGTGCAGTGCTGGCTGGACTAACGTGGCAGACAAGGTGATCAGACAGCACTAGAGGTCACAGTAGGTATATCCGAGCAGCCTACACTAGGCAAGAGCCTATCAGGCGATATGGCTTGAGAACTCGCAAGCACTCGTCATTAGCGAGTATCTGGTCGCAACTAGGTTGTGTCCTCTATCTCTTCTGTCGGGCCAGCGGCTGAGGGGAGTCATTGGGGAGAGGTGAACACTAAAGGCGTCTGGAATGATGGAGAGTGCATAACGAGAATCAATGACAGCAGAAGAGTGTATATACCGGCCAGACGTTTGGTACACTTTAGGACCCACATGAAAGATACTCTCTCTCGGGGGACTCTTATCTACAGATGTATGAGGACATCTTATACAATGTAGTGACACTGGGATCCTGATTCATATTGACAGAATGCCATCTCAAATAGACATTAAGGATTATATTAGATCTCTGTTTTTAACGATGGAAGGAGTTCATTGGACGCCAATGGTAGACGACACTAAATCTTCTCAACATGTGAGGTAGGCGGATGTGTAATCTAAGATTCTATAAGGCTCTTGATTAGTGAAGGGTGGGGGCTACTACGTTTCTGAGGAGGACTCATCGGCCAATACAAAGGATATCCGTCAATACGCTATATCTTTTAGCGGATTAAAGTGGTGTCTGATCCGTAACGTGTCTCGTGCCCAGACAATGCTCCTATACACCACAGACTGTTTATTCTGGTCACGACACACGATGCCTTATGAGTGCTGAATACTCGGTGTGATCTCAATAGTAGGGAGGCGATACATATGATATCTCACTACCCACTTTTATGCCTAACGAGCTAGAGTGCCAAACAACACAATAAGGCATAGAACACCCGGCGACACCTCTCGTTCTCAAATAACACGTCCAGTGGCGCAGTTACATCTTGCGCATAAGTAACTACACACTCTCACACCACTCTCCCTCACTCGACCAGAGAGTCTATAGGAGAACTGCGACACATCGCCATAGAGGGTCGACAGCTAACTCATAGTCATGGTTATGGAGATTATGTTTTTGGGTGATCTACTTAGAAGTGCATCTTCGATCGAACTACCTGCAAGGGGAGCACATAGCTCAACCCAGACATATGACGAGGGACAAACACAGGTCCACACTTGGACAGCTACACTGAAATGCTTTATTATCGCGAATTTGTGTAAACATTTCGAGCATTCGGTACTGTGTGTTCCATGATTCTAGGGAATGATCTTGAGTAAGTGACTGCGGCTCTAAGATCGAGACAGCTAAGACATCGCGTTTCTAAACTTTAGGAGAGACTATATTGTTACAGAGTGTGTGAGATGACTTTGATCTTAATGGCAAGCTGGCGGTGAACAATCTTCATAGATGTACACAACAAGGCTTCGCGGATATGCGTCGGAACGATGATCGCCAATAGACTACTCAGTACACACACCACGATACTCCTGATGTTTCGTCGAGGCAAAATTTATCGAGTATCTGACGTCTTCATCTCGTCCAGAATCTATATCGAGTCTGAGTCTTCCATGTCCAGACAAGCGCAATAGCTGTCTAGCTATGATAATCAAGAATCTCACGGTTGAGTTGTGATGCCTCACAATTGGAGTCGACTTATTCATAACTCCTCAATACATTAACTAAGAACTCTCAATGGAACGGCGTAGCAATGAATCCTTAAGCTTTTGCGATTTAAGATCTGGCTTAAGCGAATATCGGCGCACCTTGATGATAAACCGAATGATGAAATTGGTCTAGCTTTTTGTCAAAAGGAATCTCATCTCACCTATTGATCATCTCAGCTTGCCTCGTCTGTCCAAACAGCCTTCCCTTGGAAAAAGTAGCCACAAGCGACAATCTCTTGTTAGATCTAGTCGCGCACACAAAATGATACCGTCCCGTAACTAAAACACCCCATTTTAGAAACCACTATCAAGGACACGCATCAACAAAATATAAGCTGCAGTCCGTATCCTAACGTCTCCCGGTTCACAATGGAGCATCTTGTAAGCCGGGGAGATTAGAACAAGTTTTGACACACAACGTGAGGCGAACAATGACTTATCGATGACAGTGCGCTGACTACGGCACCAACAAACATATAGCGCGATACATTAAGTCACAGCAGTAGTGCTAATCTGTTCTCCACATCATCCAGGCTTCTCACAACCACCAGGTCACCAACACACAACTTCCCCACGAATGTACGAGAAAGAATTGATATACATACCTACCCTCTCACGAGCTACATCGATCAACCCGTGAACCTGGTTCTTCCACGCGCACACAAATGTACGTGAGATATCCAGATTGCGCGAACCTACTCAACACAACATACACCAAAATCTCGGATATCTCTTTTACATCCGGTGCGGTGAACGAGACACATGATCAATAACAGTACACATGCGAATACTAAGATACATGACCCACGAGTGATCAGGAGGGCAAATGCTGAATCGTAAACACGTCGCGATAGGATTTTAGACTCACAAACACAATTCACATGGCACAATGGCAATATCACAGAGGGGAGAACACAAACACTACACAGAAGAGGAAGTCATAGCACGATTTCACATTTAGAACCGACACTCAGAACAACACACTCGAGACGTTGTGTGAGAGCTAAAGTCAATCCACCGTGAAAACTAGACATGCGCACACGCTCATTATCTCTCCTCTCCAGATAATCACACGTAGGGGAGTGGTGGCTTGAGAGGACAGTCACGGTTGACAGTATTCACGGCTAGGGGATGGGAAACAGAAACATTGAACGGGTTTTTCCACTCCTTTCATTAAAATGAGAACACAACAGATTATCTTTGTACTTATGACAAATTAGTACACTACTATAAATCGTCCTTTTCAAAACTGGAGTGAGCAAGTCAGTCAGACGAACACTGACACGTCTACAATGCGGTTAGTCAAATTGAGGAAATGTCTTCTAGCACAATCATCTCGATGACACCACTCGTGTGACTTTACTTGAGTAGTGATACAGAAACTTTCTTAGAGAGAATAGATGTCTTTGCAGATAGACGAGTAATGATAATGTGTTATCAGTATTCATAGGACTCAAAATAAAGAGAGAGACTTAATGTATATAGGCTCGGGGGTGGCACACTTATGCATTAGAGGCGAAGGATCAGATCATTGGAACACGATACAAATGTTGTGGATGACGATTCTGAGTGAAGGATACTAGCGGAACTACGGTATAAATGATATGACAAAATACAATAATAGAGGTGATTCATATGAGAGTTGACTTCATGTATCAGATGTTCGTACATACAGATCAGTTTGAGTGCGTCTAGTATATAATCACAAAGTGTATGAGCGTATTAAATGTTCTGTCCTAAGAATTGAGATAACTTTCTCTTGGGCACTATAAGCTATTCACGTTGCAACGTTAGTCACTTGATGCATCCTCTAAGCGGATCGGAAACTGGACACCTAGGCAGGTGATGAAGATAAAAAATATCACAGAAACGCAAAGTGTATTTCGACTAAGTAATTGGGTGAGTTAGTCATCCATATTAACACACTACAACATAAGCGGTGTTCATGTGGTGTTTAGAGGTGAGAGCGTTACTATACTTCAGTCTGTTATAGTCTACAAATTATTACAGAGAGTTGCTTGACACACAGAGTACCGCAGAATCCTGTGACGAAATGTATAATGATATTGATGTATGCGAGACCAACTGACCCGATATAGTGGACCCATCACGTCTACTCTAATACGGTGAGCGACACGACTTTGAGCAACAACCTGTCGACACTCTATAGAGCGGACAACGAGTAGTGGGAGGACGACATAAGAGGTTGTGGGTTATTTAGTTTCACTCTCACATGAATTATACTCATATATATAGATAGATAGTCACATGAGTAAAATCAGAATAGTGACAATTAATAATAATACATATGAGAGGGACATAGCACACGATTCTGTTTAGGAGATTATATACAGACAATCATGTATGGATCAACTCAACAAGTGGTGTAGTAGGACAATACTGATTTGTATTAATACATACTTTACTATAACGGGGGGTATAACATTAGGTTGATGTGTTGAACACTATGTAGGACAGCACTATCACGTATACACAACAGAAGCGAGTAGACTGTATGGCCAAGTGTAGTTGTTAGTTTACTTGTATGTACAATGTGGCGAGAGAGGGGGGTTCAATGAAATTTAGACATAGTGTATTTACTTATATACTACACAATGACTCTTCTGGTACAATCACTCAATTCTATATTTGTGGGATCTTAAGACACGAGAGTATGGTTCCAACATTATTCACAACTCATTGAATAGTCTGTGTAAGTAGTAGAGGGATGTTGTGTGAAAATGGGAGATGGGTAAACAGGGTCATAGACTATACACACTCATAGAGGTAGGGATCATGGGAGTAGATATCTGGTGCATTGAAGTTGGCGGGAAGAGCATTACGAGGTGTTTCAATATGGAGTAGTAACATAATACACAGTGTAACAGTAGACATGTTATGTGGTGGACACTAGTTTTACAGATATTGGTCACACTTGGACACATGATTTAGGTGAAGAGGGATAGGGAGGAGGGGAGTCTGTAGTAGTTAGAGAGGAACTGGAGGGGGTGGTGTACTGACACATAGACACGAGATAAAGTGTGTTTCATAGTTTCAAAGATACACATGGATTGTGGAGAGTATGTAGACGCGGTATATAGGGAGTTGTGATCTGGGGGGAGTATGAGGTAGATTTAGAGACAATGTAGGGTTATGAGAGAACTAATTGTGTTAGGAGGTATTCAAAGAGGAGGTTTTGTACAAATACGGAAACACACAGACACTTGTTGTGTAGAGTGTTAGTGTCTGATTTTTTCTGATATCTGTAGAGTTGGGATGTGTGGTGTATCTATGTTCTGGAGGGCTAGGGTTATGGTTTATAGAGATTTTTGGGTTTGATAAATGGGGTAGTGTGAGGAGGTGACACGTGGAGAGATTGTACTTGGGTGTGTTAGTAGATATGGTGTAATGGTTGGTTGGGTTTTTATGATAGCTTACTGAGTATTGAGTTATGAGAGTAATGATTTGGAAGGGAAGGATAATATAAATGTTGGGACTATAGTTATATACATGATACTTGGGGTGTATATATGATTGATGACTTTGGAGAGTCAGGATAGAGTGAGGTATATGTAACGTTTGTAACATACATTAGACTGACACACGGATAAGATTTAATACAGTAGCGGACATTAATGTTTCACGTAAAGTTAACGTGCAGATGGTATTTACACATGTGACAATGTGTATGTGTGACACATCAGTTCATATTGAGAGGTTGCCGACTACAGTTACACACAGTGTACTTCAACTCAGAGGATGCTGTACTGATTCCGTTTATGGTGACTCTCATTGACTATTTAACTTTATGAGACTACAAGTACATTGTACAGTGGAACAGAGCAACTATCATGATTTAATTGATAGAATGACTTGCGGTTGTAAGATTGTTAATTGACATAGTGATCTACTTGGGAGTGGGATCAGTATATAGCGTCATCTAGGATGTATATATGATGTAAATTTATGTGGTTATTGTTTGACTAAAAATATTTCGATTTATTATGGTCACGGTTATTGTTGTGGGGAATATTGTGTGTGGAGGGTCTAAACATTGTAAGGCTAAACATTAAATATAATATAGAGTAATACGACATGGATATGATGGATTTTATTATGATATGACATTTAGTGGTGATAAGATATTGGTCTTTAGTCAGACGATTTGGTATGGCTAACTTATTGTGGGGTGTGGTGTGGAACAATGTATGTACGTCTTATGACACCATATAAGTAAGTGTACATGGGTAATTGAGTAAATTTGTTTAGATGTAATCTGTACTGAATTCTCTAAGTGGTTGGCAGAAATTTGTTTACATGTGGGTGTGTGACACACGTAGGAGTGTGGAGTTATATATTGTGAAATGAATGATTGATGGTTAGGTAACATCAAGTTGGCATAATGTACACTAAACATACATTGGGGGGGCACCACTCTTTACTGATCTGGTACAGCTGGTATTTGCTGACTTTGTATTCTGATTTTCTTACCGAATTTGTACAGTCATCTGATGATAAGTATCTAGCTGAGGGTGGTGAGATATTTTGGAAGTTATTTGTTTTATCAGGAGTCTTGACAGGGGACTGACACGGTTAGACAGAAAGGTTATACACAGACTGGGAGGATAGTTACACGTGAACACAGGGGCACTTCAATTTTGTGATTGCGATACAACTGGGGTGAGGGGGACAGTGGGTTCTCTCTCTGTGGAACTGGTTGGCATTCTGAGAGTAGATACTCCTGTGAAAGGTGGGGCAACTTGGAGGCGTGTGATGAATTGATACAACTTTAATTTGACGATGATGTATGTGTTAGTAGGACACAGAGGTATTGTATATCTCTATGTATTGCGTATCATTGTTAGGTGAGGGGGGTGTTAGGACACATGACTAGACGGCCGGAGAACAAGGGGGTGACAGACGTTTATGTCTACACAAGAGCAGGACGAGACTAGATATAAGTTAATTTAAGAAGGAGGAGTTTGGATGAGGAGCATGGGTGTTGTAGAGACTGATAATTGTGAAGAGTCACTCATAACACTGACGGTGAGTTCATAGGGTAGCACACAAATTAATGGAATCACACTGACGATGAATGATGTATTTGTCACTCAGGGAGTACAGTGGATGAGTAGAGACAGTATGGATGATGTACACTGGGAGAGGTGGAGGAGTCATGATTTGAGATTTCTCTATTAGACAGTCGCAGGGGGGTCTCTATATTACGGTTGGAGTGTATATCTTCAAATTGAGAGTAGTACGGTGTCATGTGGATTAATACAATAGGTGTACGGATGCAGAACCACCAGTGGCGAGTGTGTTTACGTATGGGAGTAGTGATACGCTAAGTGCGTACAAACAGCAATTCAGTGTCAAGAGAGTGTTGAATGTTATGGTAGATGAACAGTTACAGGGAGTGTTGTTTTGTGTAGAGTGTGTGTGGGTTCTTGGAGGCGCTCAATGTCAATAATTGGGTGGTGCAGAGAACGTGCGTGTCTTAGTGAGGTACTGCAGAGGCACACTGTTACTATGTCTGAGTGTGGGTGGCACGTGCTGAGAACATGATATCTGGAGGCTGTGATGCATGGAGGGGTGATTGTCTAACACACAGGATGAGACACTTCTTGACAACAAAACAAGGTTTGCATCGAGTAGCGGATTAGAGTGACTCTATACATAGTTGCTTCTTACATGTGACGAGTACAGCTCATGGAGTTGAGAGACACTCTATACGAGCGGTCACAGATAGAGTGGACTTTGTGACGAGTGCACGTGTCACTATTTCACTTGAGTTCGTGTACATGTGACATTATGTATCACACTTTTAGAGTACAACACACATGGCAGAGGGAGCAGTGGGGTTTTTGAAGGTTATGAATATTAATGTATGGTACATTGATTTGGACATTATTAGTAGAGAGATATTTAGTTAGAGATGGAAGAGTACTAGCAACAGAGGAGACATGAACTGAACATATACAAGAGAGCTTTAAGTCATGTCAGGATTATGAGAGGCTACACACATTAAACGTTTGGTCATACTGGCTAGTTTCAAAGTGTTGTATACACTTGTGAAAGTATTTAGGCAAAGACAGATTGTGGTTGGATGGTATTAATGTGAGGCGTACACTAGATGATCAGTACAATTGACACAGTGTATACGAGATAACATTTAAAGGGTGACTTCAGCTTGGAGGTGACAATAGTGTTATAGAGGTTAGGAATCGACATTGTTCTGGATTTTGGGGGGGGAGCGAGTACGCTGGCGCACGGTCTCAGGATCTTGTTGAGCACCAACGGGTCTATAGACTTTTAGAAGCAGTGGCGCTGAGGATTATTAGACAACACGGAGTGTGTGATTACGCGACATGATTATGATTGGTTGCGTGTACTTACACAACTAGGGCGAGCAGGGTAGTGACTGGACTCTGAGAGGACATATGCAGATACTGTGTGAGGTGGGGAGGATGAGAGAGCCACACAGGAGAGGGGGGCGTTATTGTGTGTGTACGTAGGTGTGTGCACGCTTAGTCTGTTTACATTATTTTTAGCACAGATACATTATATACATTACACTTAGTCAGGGTTACATGTATTCAGGCGGAGTGGGGATAGTGGTAGGAGTATGGGCATGACGGTGGATAGATAAGTTGTATTGAACTGGATGGGAGACACTCTAACGTGAGAGAGGACTTCACAGCGTAAATAGGATAATATGGTTGGTCTGAAGAGGTTGGGGTGGTTCATATGATCATCACGAGTGTATTTAATTGACGTGATGGATGTGGTGAGACAGTTAGTTATGTGCGTCATATTGGATTGAGTTGAGCAAGAGACGCACAGAGATATGTGTTCAGGAGATGTGGGGTACATCACTCAGACTACTACGTATATAGTTAGAGGAGGGTGTACAAATTGTACATACTGGGCAGTGGCACAGACCGAGGGTCAGACATGAGTGTGTGTCGCAGATGAACAGGTACGGATCATTGGGTTGTGCGTGTAAATTATAGGGTGGGGGTTTCTTGGATTGTAGTGTGGGTGTGGTATAGGGTGAGTGGTGATTAAACAGGAATACTTATCGGTATGATGACACGATCATTGGTTCATCCATCTTGGAGAGTTGTGGAACAGTTACAGTACATACACGTATTACGCGATGATAACTGTACGTCAGACAGAGTCGATTAGATATGGAGAATGTGATGATTAGTAGGACTTGTGTGCTGACGAATACAGAGAAGGTTGTCTGAGTGTAAGGGCGTATGGCTGTGATTCACTTAGGGTAGATATTCAATGTTATAGGGGATGATAAGAGGTATATATATATTCGAGTATATACAGAATTCACACAAATTATCAAAATTAGGATATAAAACTTATTATTTAAACAGAGGTGGGATAATAGGGGGGGGGTGGTGGCTAAAGAGAGAGAGAGCAATGAAGGAAGGGGGGGGTGGGGGGGGAGGGGGGGGGTGGGTGGGGGGGAGTTATAGTGGGTGGGTAATGTGGTCGAGAGTGGTGGAGGTGGAGGGAGAGGGGGGGAGAGAGGAGGGGGGGGGGGGGGGGGGGGGGGGGGGGGGGGTGGGTGTACAGTGGAGAATGGGTGGGATGGGGAGGGGGGGTGAGGATTGGTGATGGAGGTGAATGGACGACATGTATTAGTTGGGTGGTGGGGAGGGGGGGAGTGATTGGGGGGAATGGTTGAGGGTAGGTGTCTCTCTAACATCTAGGGGTGGGGGTGTGAATGATATATGATAAGGAATGTGAAGGAGAGTGAGTGAGAGAGTGAGAGAGTAGAGACATAGTTTTGTTTATGAGTTATAGTATTACACCACTTTCATTGTAGGAAGAGTAATAGAATGGATACAGTGTAGAGGATATTATAATCATCGATATTGTTTATATATCTAATAGTTCATAAATAAATAAAATAACTAATAATAAGTTTATTAGATTCTTTAAATTATAAAAAATACACACACACAAAAATGGATTAGCGATATACCAAAGGCCATGAGTAATACAATTATATTATAATCATATCTATAGAACATGAAATAGTGGATTTTTTTGAGATTAAGAATTAGTTTTATAATGTTTAGTATCATGAATTAATTTGAGCGATAGTGATAGTGTGAGCGTGAGTGAGGGGGGTGGGGGGGTGGGGGGGGTGGGTAGTGTGAGTATATCTAAATGTGTGTCCATATATAGGATAGTTTATGGAGGGAGTATGAGGAGTGAAGCGATGAGAGGGTGTTTAACTTAGAATGAGTATGTGTTGGGATATAAATATATCTATATATTGAGTTGTATGTTATGTATACATGAAAGAAGTAAATCGATAAATAACATTATGGGGGTAGGGTGGTTTGGGGGGGGGTTCTATAGTTGTGATGGTGTGTCTAGTGGGTGTGTGTGTGTGTGTTGGTAGAGTTTGGGTGGATGTGGGGGGTGTGAGGTGTTGCTCGATTCTATCTATAGTGGGGGGGTGTCTATGAGTTTGTGTTTTGTGAGGTGGGGGGGTGGGGTGTCTTATTGTGAGGGGAAGGGGGTGGGGTGTGTGGGGGATGTGTATGAGTGAGTGAGGGTGTGTGTGTTGAGTGTATGGGGGGGAGGTTGTTTGGGTGTATCTATATCTCATATGGTTGTTGGGGGAGAGAGTGAGAGTGTTATATATCTCTTGGGGGATGTGTGAGGTTAGTATATGTCATTTTATAATAAGTGTTTATATGTGTTGCTTGAATTTGAAGTATTTAAGATAGTGTAACAATAGTTGATTATGTTTTTATATGATATTTGTTGGGGGGGTTTTAGGGATGAAATATTTTTGTATAAAGATCACTACACTGGAACAGAGATAGAGATGGTAAATTTTGAATGGTGTGTTTTAGGAATGTGGGGGTGGGGGATGTGGGGAGGGGTTTTAGGAGGGAGGGGGGAATTTGGTATAGTGATTTTGTGAAGGGATTAGATTGAGATGGAATAGTTAATTGAGGGGATGATTGTGTGGTGAGGGGAATTTGGTTTGGGTGTTTTTAGTAGTGAATATTAATTTGGGGGGTAGGTTGAGGGGTATGATTATGTGATGTTGTAGGATGATGGGATGATTGAGTGTTAGGGGTATTTGGGTGAATAGTAGTAAGGGTTGTGTGAGGGTAAATGTTGATATATTTGATGATTGAGGGAGTTGGAATATTATTGAGAATTATATATTTGTGAAATAATTTGATTAGTTTGGGTAAATTGGAAGAAAGGCTAGTATACCCTTGAGATCACACTATCACCCATAACATAATCTCCATAACCCATGATAGCTCCTAAGTGGTCATTCCCGAATCGACCGACCCCGATGAACTTTTCCACAAAATCATGAGCTAGAACGATTCCCCTCATATGTTTTGATCAGCCCGAGTCCAGATACCAAAGCAAGACCAGTTACGACCTGCATTTGAAAACATCGAGTTTGGGAGAGTTTGGAGTATCGTTCCCCAAGTAAGTGTTTGGGTCCTTTTGGTTAGCATGTTAGTCATAAAAGAGTAGAGACATTTCACAAGAAAGTTTAAGTTAATGGCCCATTTCTCCTAAGGCAAATTTCTTTCCCGTGGGTCTCCATTGAGAACCACAATCAAGTTTTCCCCTAAGATTGAGTTTCTTTCCTTGGGTCTCCAATGAGATGACCATTCTGCAAATATATCCCCTAGCTTTCCAAACCCTATGGGTTTTGGACAAACTGTTGTCAGACAGTTTTGTTTTTTGGTTTACCATGATCTGCTGGTCTTGTTTAGACAGTTATCAGACAGATTGCCTTTTGGTTTACCAGATCAGCTTGGCCTTGTTAGAAACTGTGTTATCAAACATTTTGCCTTTTGTTTCCAGACAGTGTTGTGTCTTTATGCACGACCATTCCTATTTGTGGGTGGGCATTCACAGAATTCGAAGACATTAAACAAACACATTCCATTACTTGTAAGAGTTTACAGATTCAGAATTCGAATTAATACAACACGCTTAATGAGTTAAATGCTGAAATCAACCCAATTCACATTTAGTCCAAACTGACCTAATTGGTCCTAATTCTTACTCTACTTCCTTACTTAATCCTCCTTCTTACAGCAGGAATCCTATTTTACTCTTGTATTGCTTCTAGGCTTAGACCCGCTTGCTTCAGTGGAATCGTTTACTCCTGAGAGGGAACACAGGGGATATTAGTCCAGTTGTACTCTCTGGTGCACTTTGTGTTTCCTGAGTTTGCTAGAACAGAAGTTCCATGGTTTATCACAAAATGGTAACTTGCTTTTTCCTCGTAACAGGGGTAGAGGGAGCCTTGTTATCTCTTTCATTGAAAATTTTTTGGGCAAGTGCCAATACAATACCCTAACAATACCTGAGATAACTTAGTGTATCTGCAAGTCATAGTTAATTAAACTATCCCATGGTTTAACTACTCAAGCTTCCTCTAAATCACCCTAAACCGTTTTTCCACACTCTCCTTAAGATGGCCGATAAGTTTAAATGAGCAACACCTATTGTTCTAAGGGGATGAGGGATGTGGTTTTACGTCTATGTGCATACATGCCAGAGCAAGAACTTTTGGTTTACATAGTCCCACAGGTGGAAACAAGGCTCTTCGCTTCGGCAATTGAGCTTTTAGACTCTCAATCTCATTCAACATGGTAGATGTCTTTTCACTTGTGTGAGTAACGCAAGATCTTAATTGAATCAAACATTTCCATGTAAGTTGTTTACCTTTTCTGAATTCTAAACGTATACAGCAATAAATTTTGTTCAATAAGTGCGTGACATCTACAGCAGCTATGGGCCACGACCTTCTGTCATTCCATTAGTGACTATATCTTCATATAGTTGACCAATTCACGATATCCTTTTCTTGATTCTGATGTTCGAGTTTCTTGAATTTAAAGAACCACTAAAATCAGGAGCTTCCTGTGATGCTTGTGACTTATTATTAATCTAAACTTTGCTTGACGAAGTTGATACATTATTGGCAGATTTAGGTATTCCCTTTCTGATTTATGAAATAAAGTTTGACTCATCATGAACTTTGAGACACATCAGCTTCACGATCTAGACATCGTGGATATTGCCACATCATACAGCAGTTGAGTCCGACAAACAATTACCAAATCCAGATTCTCATTTTCAATGAGAAGGATTTCTTTTCAATTTCAGCACATTAGTTTGTCTACATAATTCTGGTCCACTACGTTATTCATTTGGATCAAAAATCTTTTCCATTTCTTTAACCTCTTTAAAGAGGGTTGTTTGTACTACCAACTAAGTGTATTCTTTAAAGATTTTGAAAAATGGAATAACTTCGAGTGAGGTAACATCTTTTTCGTTAGCTCAAAACCTCTTTCCCCCTCTGTCAGACCTGATGGTGATTTAGATTTGCAGTTTTGTTCAAATTTCATAAAAAGTATGTGTGAGTACATAAAGATGTTAAATCATCACTTGACTTTTAGTTGAAGAATTCTGAGGGACAAGCTTGACAGGATAGTAATTGGTGGATACACTATCAATGTTGAAATTGTTTGTCGGCTAGGGTCTCAGACTTTTTTTCTGATGTCATACTAATGACCAAAATATCTGTTCTGTGTGTCAGATATTCTTTAGGGAGGCAAAGGTTGCAAGAAGGTCTCTTCAGTAATCAGGGGGAGAAATCCTAATTTTAATTCCACACATAGATTGCTTTGCACTTTCAGCACATTCTTTTCCAGTCTTTATCCAGCTATCTCACGTGATCCTCTGATCATTTAGACAGTGGGGTGTATGAATTAGGTCTGAACAAGGCAAATTACCATTATAACACAGCAGACTGAGCTTGTTTTTTGTAGCCTATTGCAACTAGTTGTTTTTCATCATAAAATGATTTTGGTTTGATACAACATGTGAACTGTTTGAGCATACTGTCCCTAGTTTGTATAAACTATCTACAATCTTATCTTTATCGTCTTTAGAGTCCTAAAAACTCGATCAAGGTATTGTCTTCCTTTTTTATAAAATCCTTTTTCGAAGAGTTATACTTCCTGTCTTTGACTTATAATGGTCAACTTTAAACTAAGGAGTATTTGTTCTGAAGAAGTTCAATTTTTAAAGAAGTTTACTTTTCTGTTTCAGTCCCCCGAGTATGATTATTCTCATTTGTTCATCAATGTTTTCCGTTTCTCTATTCAGTTAATTCAAACCTTTGTCCCGTTTTCTCATAATCCCCGACCAGTTCCTTATATCTCGCAATATCAAGGTCCACTGAGTCATTCATTAACATATCTAGGCTTATTTTGTTAATCTACTTTGTAAACCTGTTTCATGCATTTCATCGAGAATAGACATTATGCATACATTTCGTATAGAAGATGCATTACATTGTCCAGACATGTTCATCGAGTTGTCTTCCACATACGATCATACGGAATATATAACCTATCACTGTATAAGGCAGTCTACAATGTCAACAACGTAGTTGTGTTGTACATCTTTTTGAGCATCTCGTGTACTTCAAGATACTCATCCATATGATCTACAAAGGCATCATGATCCTAGTACCACAAGTGGAATTATTTCAGTCCGGTATGAGGGTCCCGGCTTCATTGTAGAATGTGTCTTAGATTGTATGAGTCCTTGCCAAGAACATGGTTCAGTTGAAGTTGGGACCCTCATCAACAACAAGTTGAAGTGCTTCACCTTCATCATCTTCAAAAATGTGATCCACATTGAGTGCCAAATCATTACTCGTTGAATCATCCACATCATCAAACGTTTGGTTAACCTGTTCCCCTGCAAGAACAACGAACTGTTCTTCATCCAGAACTGCACCAGTACTCCTGGGCTTGCATTATTAGCAAACTTTGTCCCTTGAAGTATGGCCTAATCTTGAGATCGCGTTGGGCCTTGGACATACACGTGCTATGTGCCCTATCCGTTACAGTTGTAGCACTTTGATGGGTTTCACTTGACCATGATTAATAATACCTCTCTGTTCACTTTCCTCTACCTTTCCCTAGCCACACCGATTTCCTCTTGCATTGTTTTCTTTGAAATGGTCTTCCTTGATTAGTTGCATTGGTATCTTCCACGGATAACTTGAACCACACCTTTCCCGACTTGAAACCCATAGCTTTGTTCCTTGCAATGAGAAGCTCTCAGTTGATTGTTTGAGTTTGAGGAAGTTGTGATTGTATGATTGAGTGAGGAGGGCAAGAGTTGGTTTAAACTTATCCAATCAGGTTTTCTGTTGAAAACTTCCCTAAGTTCATTTGAAAGTTTGTCAGAATGACAATGGATCTGTTGGTTTTGAGACTTGTGATTGATTGGGTTGGATACTGCTGTCTAGGCGTCCGACACAAGTGCCAAAAGGATCATTATATTGGTTGAACCGAAACCTTCCATCAAAATTCTGTATCTCAATTAGCATGCCACCTCATGTTGCTTTAGGTGGCATACAACTGATTCACTGTTTGACTCTTTCAAACCTCTGTAAGTTTTACTCAGTTATGAATCTACTCCACTCAGGCAACCAATTGTTCACAACTTTGAGTTAAGTCTGCATCCTGGACCATGCATCTTGATTTATTCTCATGTCATTAATGAGCTTCGTAAAACCTAACCGTATAAATTCCTTGAATGCCTTCTCCTTTGATTTGACGGAAGTGATTCATGATTTCATCGTATAACTGAGATACCCTTCATCCTTTTTTAACTCAGAACATCCAGAATCAATTCACTTTTTCCCCAAAAGTCTTTGGCGTCAGTATAGTGATTGATGAGTTAGTAGATGTCCTTTGGGTAATACCCAGAATGTAGGCATAAATGGTTGCGCGAAATGTCAACTGTTTAAACCTTTCCTTTTTCTTCAGCTGAAATGACGGTTAAATGACTCTAGCACGTACTGGGGGGGGGGGACCCTCCCCCCCCCCCCCTTGTTGTAACTGCACCCTCGTATCCACAGTAATAACATCTGAACCCGTTTCCCATTTGAAATGGTCCTTCTTTAATGGACTATCATAATATTCGCCTCTCTCATTACCTTTCCTAGACAGATCAACGAATACGTTGTTGCCAAGATTCCAAAGTCTGTTCTGTCAAGCATAGTGGGCGTGTATCAGAACCTGCACTACTGAGTAAGACCTTCTGCATTCTAGTTCTAGACATCTTGTAATTATTAAGAGATGATATTTTTGATCGAGCAATGATTAGTGCGCTGTGTACGTTAAAAAGTGGATAGTTAATGTACGTGTTTTGTTTTATTGATATTGAATCCCGAGTTTGAAAGTTATTTGTTCAAATTTTAAGGACAGAAGCTCAACTCCCGCCAAAAGGCTATCAAACCGCAGCGAAAGAAGTAAGCACCCCGCCGTGGAAATTAAGGCAACTCGCTGCACACGAAGCTCGGTCGGCCAAGCAACCCGCCGCGAAGAGATAATCACCCGCCGCGAAGAATATTTTGATCAAAGCCTGTCCGAAGAGTTTTTAAACCGCCAGAGATTTTCCGTAATGGAAATATAGTTATTTAAAATATTCAACCCGCTGATAACCTGTTCAAACCGCTGTTAAGCAAACCGCTGCGTATTAACAACTCGCCTCTTTGAGCAACTCGCCGCCTGTTCAAACCGCCGGTAAGCAAACCGCTGCTTAGTAACAACTCGCCGCTTTAGCAACTCGCCACTTAAGCAACCCGCCGAGTGTCAGAGGGTTGGTAACCTACTCAATAAAATACTATTTTTCACCAAACCGCCGTGAAGAAATTCTGGAACCTCTCCACGAAGAACAACGATGTTTATTCACACAAATCACCTATAAACAGCCCTTTTTTAAACGATGTTTGCTTGATTTCGATTGCACAACACAATACCACAAGGTAATAGCAACAAAATAACACCCAAACTACATCATTACAAACAACAAAATCGGGTAGATCTTAAAAAACCGCTAAAACTTTCTATGGTAACACTTTTCGAGCCAAAATCAAGACCACAAATTCACGCACATACAACGATCTAATCATCCCATAAGCTCTGATACCATTTTGTGGTAAGTCCTATAACATAACACGGGAATACGATTCTTGGAACGGGTGCTAGTTTTTTTAGCGAGAGAAACACGAGAAGAAGTAGTTTAAGAAGAGTGGTGTTTCTTTGGAAAATGTTAATTTTGACTAACTTATCTCTTCCAAAGTGGGAAGAGACTATATATAGTACATACAATATACCGGGTATTTGAACCCGACTAAAAACGAAAAACGCACTATTAACTATAAAACTACGAGCTATATAAAACAGTAAAATACACTGGGGTGACCCGATCTGTTTTCTAAAATCTAACATACTTCATAAACTCGAAACTCAAAATTCGGTTTCTATCGAATTTGACGTTATACATGTTCTGGATTATTAAGACATCATAAATTTCAGTTTTATCGAGATTGTGGTTCTTGTTAATCCATATCCTAAGGATTTTTCAAATCTCAGTTCTATCGAGTTTGATAAATCCTATTTTTTTGAATAAAGATAATCGATTTTTTGGTTAAGTAGATAATTTTCGAGTGTTACTACATTTTAAGAGTACCAAGTTTGATAGTAGTCTTTGTCCGAGTTTTAGTTCTGTCCGAGAAGTATACCGAGTTTCAGACTACTTGTTATCCGAGAACAGTTAGGTTGTCCGCCGTGACAAACTAGTTGTTCCGATTTTTGGGATTTTTCTCACAAATATCACTCATTTTCGTCTACAAAGATCCAATCTTTGATATCCGTAATGTCGACATCCAAAACATATCAACAATCTCTCGCTGATGCCGGTTCTGAGATTAGGCCTCCCAGGCTTAAAAAGGGTAGTTATATACCATGGGCAAGTAGATTTAGACGATATATAAGTCGAAAGAGAGAAAACTGAAAGTGGCTTAACAAAGCACTTAATGAAGGTCCTTATCAGTTTCAAATGTTTGTTCCTACTGGTTCGACATTACCGACACTGCAGACTGCAGAGGATTTACACTTGTGAAGAGAATTATTGCAACTATATGCAAACATTGAGCTCATAAATCTGATAATCTACTTCAATTCCAAATGAAATTTAACAACAATGTGATTGCATGCACTACGTGCCAAGGAAATGTGGAAAATAGGTTTAACGTCTAATGAGGGCACAATACAAAACCAGTATGACAAAAACACTTTTACGAACAAATTTGATCAATTTGTGCTGACCCAAGGGAAGCAACGTTGTTTCTGTCTACAGCCCGCTTTGCTCAGTTAATGAATGATTAGAACGAAACATAAAATGATTTTTTTCACAATTGTCAACAGTTAACACAAAAGTTCCTAATAGCTTGCAACCGGAATGGTTGAAATATGTCACCCAAGTTCGTCTTGCTAAACGTTTGAGATAGTGGAAATTCCGTTATGATGATCTATTTGATTCCCATTTACAATTCGAGAAACGGTTAATACGGGGCCAAAGAAGTTAGAAAAGTCTCATGATCCTTTGGCTCTAGTAGCACACACGGGTTCATCTTCCAGAAATACCTCATCTTATTATGTAACGCATCCTACATCTGTGGTTGATTATGCGAAATGACGATGAGTAACAGCAGGAATGATGTTTCAAACCAAGTTCTAGAAGATCCCCTCCTAGCCACTCAATGTTGTTACTTGCTCGAGGCCATTATTTCAAAAATTCTCTAATCCAACAAATAAATCGACCCTTCGTACTTTCATCCAACAATCAGAAACCAAGCAATCATTCAAGGAGGATAAGGGCGAAAAATTCAAAGCAGGAACCCCTGGTAATACGGAAGAAATATTAGACGAAGCTTATGTTCAATAGGAAGTTGTTGAGAGGATCTAATGCAACCAAAATGAACCGAAAATGTTTCAAAGTACGTGGTATGCGCTATAAAATAAACATACGTTTTCCCTTCTCATAAAACGGCTTAAATGACAAAAAACGGACCTTAAAATGCCAAAAATATGGCCTTGATTTGATTTCATTTACTTAGCAAGGTAACGAAAATCAACAAACAGACAAAAAACGGAGAAAAAACCAGACAAAACACGAGCACGGGAATTGGAAACCAGCATGGAAAACCGAAGCCAAAAGCATATGCATCTATGGGCCCAACCCAACCCAAGATAATGGGCCAAGTCAGTCCATTATGCCATCTATACTAAGCCTTTTATATCAAAAACCAACAAAAAAAGCCCAAAACCAAAAATAAACAAGTCGGCCCAACAAAAGCCCAAGTCCAACACCCTAACAGCCTTAACCATAACCCTGTTACAATCAATTACACCAGAGGTCCCTAGATTTTACACCGTTAGTCCTTAGGGACTAACATCGTTAGTCCCTAATTCTTTACACCGTTAGTCCTACACCTTAACACCATTACCCATTATCCTAATTTTTGAATAATAATAAATTAATCCCGATAAGGGCGGGAAAGCCCAAAACCCAGCAAAATCCCTTTCTCCATTGATGCGAACGCAATCCCATTCTCATACACTCTCTGACACACCTCCAGTCCTACATGGGCATAAACCAGGCTTTCTATTGGAATACAGAAAATAAAAAGGAATTGGGTGCAAGTCAAAAGCATACAAGACCGTATATTAATGAATGAATGCTGTGATATTGCTTTCCATAAGAAATTTTAGTATGTTTTAAAGATGATTGACAGCTTTCCTCATGATAAGCATAAGACTACCCTATAAATAAGGGAAGATTTCATGAATGAAGGGATCTATCATTTTTATAGTTTTTTTTTTTCTTTTCCAGTTTCTATGTATTCATTATCCCTAGTTTCTAAGCTTTTCACTTAAGCATTTTACCTTTTCAAGCATTGTAACTCAAGTTTATTTAATAAAAAGCCAAGTTCTGATTTTCAATATTGTTCCATGAATTGTGAGCTTTTTGGATGATAAGCCAAAAAGGGAAGGGCTTATTGGTGCTATTAGCTTGTAGAATTGCTCTAAACAGTCTTTGTTTAAACAAGGACAAAGGTGTGATATCAAAATTTTTCATTTTAGCTTATTTTATGTTTTGCTTATTTAGAGTGCTTTATTCACTGCTTAATGTAGGGTCCCTTAGGTTTCATAAGTATTATAGTTTATTATGCTTATTATATCTGTTTTTAAGATTCCAATTTACATAAAAATTGACTTATATATGCTTAAACCTGGCTTATTCATTTGTTTATTAACACTAAAGCTTATCAGTTAATGAAAGAGCTTATTAATGCTTAGAATTAATTAAGTTATTAATCTATTTTCAAAAAGCCTAGGGTAAAACAGTTCTACTTAAGCTTAAAATTAAATTTAAAGCTCTAAAGGGGTGTTTGGGACAGCAGCATTAACCAAGGTTAGTGTTGCTTGACTTTACTTTGGTCTTTAATACAAATTCTATAAGCTCTAAATAAGTCATATAATATGTTTTGATAAGCTTTTAAGTTTTAAAATTTAGTTTTAAGGTAATCATCTATATGTTCATTGAATATGAGGAGCGTAATTTTGATATTTCAGCTTATTAGCTTAGATTTTGATTAGTGGCTAGTTGTTGTCATTTTCATGCTAGTTTCTGAGTCTATTAAGCAGAAGTATAAGTGAATTTTTGTAAATTACAGTCCTTAGCTCCAAAAGAAAATCTGTCCAAAACCTTCAAGTCAATTTCCCAAAGGTTTTAAAATCTCATTTTCAATAGCTAAGTTTGATTAGATTAAGCTTATTTTAAGGTCCGAGTTCAAGAATACCAGTAGCTTATACATCAATCTAAATCTGTTTTGCCTTTTTAAGTTTTTATATCATCTTTTAGATAGCTTTTCGTAGGGCATAAGGTACTATTGAGTCTTTAGAAAACAAAGTCATCATAATACTAGACTTTTAATTTGTCAGTTTTTATAGTGCTTTCTAGCCTATTCCTTTTTTCAAATTTGCTAAATTTTTTTGCATTTAAGTGTTATTATTGTTACATTATTAATATGTTTGGGTTTGATTAGCTTATTAGGAGAGCTCAAGTGACTTAAATTCTAGCGGAAACCTGATCTTGTTGTATCTTTTCCTTCCGGAAATAGAAACAAGACTTTCAATCCGGGAATATCTATTGAAGTCCAGTCCAAGAGATTTCTATCACTAAATAAATTTTCTATCTCATTCATTAGTGATCCTCTTTCTTTAGTGCTTGAAACTTTGCTTCCATTTTCATCCAAAATTAAGGACAAAGTTTTTAATCCTGGAATTCTTGTTTCAAAAGAGGAGAAATCTCCTCATCTCTTATCTCATCGGGACTTTAAAGCTTTCAAGATCATTCATAATTTCCTTAATGAAATCCCGATGATGATCTATGGAGGGGACATGCCAATCTTGGATGTTTTTTATCTCTATTTTTATCCTCTTTGACCAGCTCAAGTATGGGGGATCGAGTCAGGCTTAAGAATCGGTTAACAAAAATAAGCGCTTCTCGGGAGGCAACATGTGTTTCTGTTTTTTGTCTATTTTCTAATAAGTGTAATGTGAGGAGGCTCGCCTCTTCCAATCTCGTGTTTTTGTCTGTGATAATTGGCAGGAATCCCCAGATTATGAAGACTCTCGTGCTCTTGGTTTTGTCCAACTCTCACTCGGCCATCATCCCTTTGCATGCTTATTTTGGGAATCCTATATCCTTGATCTCATTGACTATACGTTTAACTATTGGCATAATTAATAACGGCTTTAGATATACGCGTGAGATTCCCTTTTATAATAGAATATACATTGAAATAGATATGAGGGGTTGGCAACCCCCACACATTGAGGATAATTATCATTCTAGTATGAGAGGGAATCTATCGATTTGATCCCAACATGCATTTGTCTATGTCTTTCACGTAACCCCGTTTTACCAAGAAAATACAAAAAAATGTGATTTTAGGCCAAAATTTAAAAAATTTTGCAAAATAAAATGTGTTTATCACAATGGTTGCCTTCCGCTGGTGAGAATAATGAAAAATTTTTGACTTGACGATCAGTTGAGCTCTAGCTTTACTCCCTTAACCTTTATAAAAAAAATTGTATAATCAATTGCTAGTCTTTTATACAAGAAAGCATAAAAAAGTGCGAATTCTAGCTCAAAAGTTCCAAGATTTTTGCACGTTTCCAAAAATGGGCTTTATAATCTGCAAAGCTTAATTTTATTTGTGCTAGCATTCGCAGATCTTTTAAATAAAGATTTTAAATTGCGAAGAACGAACATGATAGAAGTTAAATATACGTTTGGAAATGCTAATCAAGGATTAGTTGGAAAATCTATAAAAGCTCATAAGTGTACTTGTTGCTTTTTATCTTCCATAAGCTCTAAAATGACTAATAATACGTGCTCTTTTTGAAAGACAAGTTAGAGTTTTATCACTCTTAAAAGTCCGTTAAGATCAACATTTTTAGAATAGCAAAAGCTTATCGATGAATTGAATAAATAAAGCGATTATTTTGATAAAATATGTTTTTTATTTTCTAAAAAGAATTTCCTCTGTATAGGGTTAAATATAAATGTTTGCAAAAAAAAAAAACAAAATTTGGAAAAAATGAAAAAAATGATGATAAAATAGAAAAAGAGAGATATTAAAATATAATAATGTTGCTAGGTATATGTTGCTTAAATAATGAAAGGGAACTTACTTTTTCTAAAATTTAAACATTCTTTTGAACTTAAACTTGTTAATCCCTACAAAATTTTGAAACCGGACATTTGTTAATTCTGTATAAGTATATCTCAATGTGGTTTCAAAAGCCAGGGCCACTTGACGATAGTCACGAGGTTCCGAGAAGAAAGTCACTCTCAAGGAATTAACTTAACCAACCATGGTCGTGATTTTGGAGGAAAAAGCTTTGCTTTGAGTTAAAACTTACTAAGATTTTTATTTTTTTTTTTACTGAAAATTTTAGTAAAGGGTTCAAAAGTCAGAGAGTCCGCAATAATTCTCTGTGGGGGGGTAGTAGTATCAAAAGCCCGGTCCCACTTAGGTCCGACGGAGGATGTGGATGATGCCTAGAAGAAATGTTGCTACATGGGACAATCTCACCTTTGAATTCATATAACAAAAGTGTGAATGTGAAACATGTCATGGTAATAACTATACTAAAAACGTAGGTTAGAGGGTCAAAATTTTCAAACAGAAGCACCCACACCATAATTTATAATTCTGTCGGGAGTAAAAGTTTTTACACAAAAATGCAGAATATGAGTAGCGTTAGCATCCTAACTTGTAATTAACAATGATTTCATTTTTAAGCTTAGTTTGGGAATAAGTGAAAAATCAAGGACGATGAATTTATCCTTCTAGGGCACCCTATCGGATTGAGTGCTCTTATTAGTGATCCTAAAAGTACGATCAATAATGGAAGCCAGCATGTTTACATCATGAAAAAAAAAATAATAAGAAACAATCCAATATGTTGCAAGAGAGAATGGTAAATGGCGAGTGTTTAAAAAACTAGAATTTCTTAATCCCTTTTAATTTTACACTTTGCTACTTTTTAAGGTATTTAATTTAAGGGGGTTGAAATTTTTGGTTTTCTAGACATTGATTTATTTCATTGCGTGAGGACACATCAATATTTTAGTATGAGGGGATTTGGTATGTGCTTAAATACACATACCTTTTCCTTAATAAAACAAGCTTAAATGACCAAAAACAGACTTAAAATGCCAAATATATGCTTGTTTTGTATTATTTACTGTACAGGTAACGAATATTCACAAAAAGACAAAAACAAGGCAAAAACCAGACAAAACCAAGCACGAGATTGGAAAGAGAGTGGAAAACCAAAGCCAAAAGCAGATGCATCTTCTGCGGACCAACCCGGGCCTACTTAGTGGGTTGGGTCAGCCCACAATATTATTTACAAAACCCTTTTTAAACATAAAAAGTCCAAATCAAACAAAACCGGCCCAAACCATCAGATATCCCAAATCCCTTAACAAGCCTATACCACCCCAACCATAACCCAGTTAAGTATATTGCACCGTTAGTCCCCAAGGACTAACACCATCAATCCTTACCTAATTACACCATTAGTCCTTATAAACCTAACGCCCGTTACTTTTATCCTTCCAAATTTGAAATATATTAAATAAAACCCGAAAAAGGTGGGAAGGCCCTGATCGAGCAAAACTCACTTCTCCAATGCTGCGATATGCCTTCAACACACTCGTACACCCTTCTGACACACGCCAGTGCCACGTGGGCACTTTTAAGGCTCCCTATTGGATAAGAAAATGACGCGTCTACATTTTTGGCAAGACAATGCATTCAAGACACGTTTTAATGGTGATTGAAGGTAACTTTGGAATGAATTGAAGACATTAGCTGGCTGGTTTGACCTCACAAGGATAAACACGACCCTTACCCTATAAATAGGGGATGATTCACACAGTGAAAAGGCATCTAGTTTTTTTTAGTCTAGCTTATTGCTTATCTACAGCTTTTTATGCTTTTAGTCTTTTGATTATTGTCATTCAACTCTTCAAGTTTTGTAACTCAAGTTTTATTCAATAAAAAAGCCAAGTTCTGTTTTTCTTTCCAATACTGTTCATGAATTGTGAGTTTTTTGGAAGATAAGCCAATCAGGGATGGGCTTATGGTGCTCAATAGCATGAGCTTATAAGCTTTTCAGAAGCTCTTAAATCCTTGATTAAAAACAAGGATTAAGGTTTGTTTCATTTTCTATTCAAAAAGGCTTATTCTGTCATTTTCTGTTTTAGCTTATTGGAATTGCTTATTACTGCTTATTTAGTGCTTAATGTTGGTTAATGTTGCTTATTATTGCTCAATATAGTCTGTTTATGATTTGGAAGTCATTAGTCTTTATCTCTGTCAAGTTTAGCTTAAACCAGCTTATTGTGTTAGCTTATCATTAAGTGCTTATCAGAGGTTGGACTTTGCTAATTAAGCTTCAATATTAATAGTTTTTCATCTGTCATTAAAAATCCTAGCTTAAATCAGGCTTTTGTACTTTAAAAATTAAAATTTAAAATTTAAAGGGGTGTTTGGTTTAAGAGCCAAAATGGGTTAAAACTGGTTTTAGGCCATTTGTTCAACTTTGATCATCTCTTTTAGGTTTTTTAATATTTTAAGGTTTGCAAGCTTAAAATATAGTTTTTGAGGTGAGTTATCAATCCTTAAATCTGAAGTTTCTTGCGGTTGCATTAGCTTGTTTTCTTATTTTGGTGAGCTTGATATTCTTGTTATGCTTTAACTCATAAATGCAGTAGGAATAGATGTTCAATAGATTACAATTGCCTATGGTGAGTTTTAGTTTAAATCCTGTCAAAAAAAAGTTTAAGTTTTAATTTAAGTCTAATTTTAAATCTAAATTCAAGGTGTGCTTAAGCTTGAATCAAGGTCTGAATTTGATAATATAGGTTAATCAGGTATTAGGCTTGATCTGTTTTAGCTTATTTTGGAATTTAGAGCTTATCTAGTAGCTTTTAAATAGGGCTGCAGTTTGCCCATTTTTCTTTCAAAATCTCTAAAAAACCAAGCCATAGAAGCTGCTTAACAGCCCTTTTTCATTTTCAATTTTATAGCTTATTAGTAATATATATTGCATAATTTTTGCTTATTCTCAAAGCTTAATGTATAAGCTTCATCTGATTTGAGCTTTTGAGGTCTAGCTTATTGATATAGTAGCTTAAAATTAAGCTTAAAAAGTCCCCCTTAGGCTGTTTAGTTCTCAAAGTTAGTCAAAAAGGCTTAATTGTGATTATGAGCTTATGGCTTATTAGGAATGCTTAATTTGGTCTTAGATTTGCTTATTAAGTTTGATTTAAGATTTTAGTTGCTTATTCAGTTTAAGGTGTAGCTTATAGTAGCTTATTCTTAATTTAGTTTTAAGAATGAAAAGCCTTTAAGTTTTTAGTCCTTCTGTCACCTTAAGCAGCTTATTTTCTAGCTTATTAGTGCTTTTCACAAAAAGTGGTTTCACAAAAAGTTATTATTTTGAGCTTTTAAATAAGTTTGTAAAAAAAATTAGCAAAATAAAAATACATTGGGAGTATAGGGAAGCCCAGGGTCGAACCCTAGACCTCTACCTTAACCCCCAACGTATTTAACACACACCTCCACTACACACTGCCCTTGGGTCTTTTTCGATTTGTAATTGCAAAATTTAATATATAAGGCCTCTTTCCCTTATAAGCTTATAGCTTATATAAGCTTATTTATAGCTTATTCGTTCAGCCAATTTTCAAGTTGGCATTTTTCTTAGATTCCTCATAGTTCAAACTACTTTCCCTGAATTTTTGAGATTTTTCTAAAATAGTTTAGTATTTTTAATAATATTTTTAGATTAAAAGTGTTTAATTCATAATAAATTAAATAAAGGTTAAAAAAATATAAATTTTTTTTCTAAAATTTTCTTTTATCATTTAGGATTGTTAAAAATTAAATTTGCTTTTATAAGGTTAAAATTTGATGTTTTAGGTTTTTAAGTCGCGTTCTTAAATCCCGTTAAGGTTTTTTCGTGTTTAATTTGTGTTTGCTTTAATTATAGCTTTCCTTTGCTTGTTTTTGAATTTATATTTGTAGAATTAGAAACAAAATCAAAAATCTTAAACCATTCAAAATCCCGATTACAAACGTCAACTCAAAGTTCAATTCACACCTCGTCAGGAACATAAACGACCCGGGAAACGACTAAGAAGGGGTCACCTTTGAAGTCGATACTTCCGGAAGTATATTTTATTTGTGAGTTGGTTTGTTTGCCGATTCACCTATTATATATATACTATTGACTTCGATCAAACAATTTTTGGCGCCGTTGCCGGGGAGGCTGTGTTACGAATTCTAAGTTATCGTTTGAAGATTGTTTTTTGAAGATCCTTCCTTGGAAGTTATTCTTGAATTGTGAATATTTCATAAAAAAAAAAATACAAAAATAGTAAAAAGAATCAAAAATGCTAAAAAAAAATAAAAAACTACCAACAAAACAAAGTCGATTGTCAGTTTTTTATGATCGGACTCACTATTTGGAATTACAAGCTATATGAGGGGTATAAAGAGGTTGATCCCAACGAACTTCGACCAGAAAGAAGAAGGTTTTTAATAGCTTCGCGCTTTCCCGCTCCTCCGCTCCTTTGCAAGTTTTTCTAAAGAGCTACCGTGGGCAAATTGACTTCCGGTTGCCAAAAAGAATTTTTTATGTTTAATTTTTAATAAGATTTGTGTATTTTAGTGTCATGCGCAAAGTATCATTCTTCAGTCCAGTTTGTCGAACCGTCAACAACTCCCAGAAGACGTCGCAATAAAAAACGTTCCCAACAACAAGTTGATCCGACTAGTGTTGAAGAAAAACCCGTAGTTACGATGGCCGATACACGTACTATGGCAGAATTGCTCCGTGCACCCACCGAGGGAAATGCGGAAGCAATCGTTGTACCACCATTTCCCACTGAGCATTTTTCGAACTAAAACATAGTTATATATATATATATATATATATATATATATATATATATATATATATATATACTATTGACAACGATCAATTTTTGGCGCCGCTGCCGGGGAGGCTGTGTTACGAATTTCAAGTTATCGTTTGAAAATTGTTTTTTGAAGATCCTTCCTCGGAAGTTATTCTTGTTTTTGTGAATATTTTCGTATAAAAAAAATACAAAAATATTATAAAGTAATCAAAAAATCAAAAAAAATTAAAAAACCAACAAAAGAAATCGAGTTGTCATTTGTTATAATCGGCTCACCTTTGGAATTACAAGCTATAAGAGGGGTATAAGGAGGGTTAATCCAACGAACTTCGACCAGAAAGGAGAAGGTTTTTAATAGCTTCACGCTTTCCCGCTCCTCCGCTCCTTTGCAAGTTTTTCTAAAGAGCCACCCTGGGCAAATTGACTTCTGGTTGCCAAAAAGAATTTTTTTGTGTTTAATTTTTAATAAAGATTTGTTTCTAGTGCATGCGCACTCGTTCTTCAGGTCCAGTTGTTGAACCGTCATCAACTCCAAAAAGACGTCGTAATAAAAAAACTTTCCCAACAACAAGTCGATCCGACTATTGTTGAAGAAAAACCCGTAGTTACAATGGCTGATACATGTACTATGGCAGAAAACCCGTTGAGCATTTCGAGCTAAAACATAATCTTCTAAATCTTGTAAATTCTAAACAATACTTCAGTTTTGAGAAAGAAGATCCTCATGCTCATATTCGTTGGTTCAACAAGATTACTTCTACGATGAAGTACAAAGATGTGCCCGATTCAGCGATTAAGCTTATGCTTTTTCCATTTTCTATCGATGGGCCAGCCCGGATTTGGCTCGAGAAAGAACCTCCTCGCTCTATAACAACTTGAGATGATCTTGTTTCCATGTTCATCAACAAATTCTTTCCACCCTCAAAAACAACAAATCTCCGGAATGAAATCTCAAACTTTCAACAACGTTTTGATGAACCGTTTCATGAGACGTGGGACCGTTTCAAGGATCTCCTTCGTGCGTGCCCACATCACAGTTTTACGGAATTGCATCAACTTGATACTTTCTACAATTCTTTAAACCCAACCGATCAAGATTCTTAGAATTCCGCTGCCAGTGGTAATCTTTTGGAAAAAAGTACTCAAGATGCGTTGAAAATTATTGAGAACAAATCGAAAGTTCGCACTTCACGAAATAAACCCGTTGTTGCCAAAGTAAGTACGAACACCTATACCTCCGGTCTTTCACCCGATGTTGCTGCACTCACCGATGCCATTAAGGCTTTGCTCCTTAAAAACACAACCCTCCTCCAGCTTCCGTTAAAGCGGTTGAAGAGAGTTGTGTTACTTATGGAGGACCACATCCTTACTACCAGTGTCCTGCCACCAATGGCAACGCTTTCCTAGGATATCATGATAACATCCAAGCGTATGTTTCTGCAGCCGCAGTAAACTATAACCAGGGAAACGCTGGACACCGTCCTCCAAGTATAGCTCATCAAGTTCGACCACCCGGTTTTCCACCAGTTCACAACAATCAAAACCGGGGAAATAATTACAACCCAGGAAATTCGACTTACCGAGCTCCGATTCCACCAACTCAAGCTGCTCCGTCTAATGAACTCGCAAATTACATGAAAATTAATGAAACAAACATGCAAGCTATGCGAAATCAAATAACTAATATGAAAGCTGAGTTGAAAAACGAATTTCAGGCCACGATGTTGCAACAAAACAATAAACTTGAGAACATGTTGAGTAATTATTTTCAAATGAACAAACCTCCGAGTTCGGGTCCTCTTCCTAGTAATACCGTTAATAACCCGAAAGGTGACTTGAAAGCAATCACCACCCGAAGTGGTGTTTCTTACGATGGACCTCCAATTCCTCCTCCTTTCTCTCCCTCTCCCAAGGTGGTGGAAAGAGAGCCCGAGGTAACAAAGGATCCGGTGCAATCAAGTACCGAAAAAGTCCAACCTCCGGATGTCCAACCTCAAGCACCAACCTCTGAGCCCGTTAACGCTCCTAAGCCTAAACCGAATATACCTTATCCTTCGAGGCTTAACAACCAAAAACTCCGAGAAAGAGACGATCATCAAATGATGAAGTTTCTTCAAATCTTTCGAAGCTTACACTTCAATCTTAGCTTCTCGGATGCTTTACTCTACATGCCCAAATTCGCTTCCACATTCAAGAATCTTCTTAGCAATAAGGAGAAATTATTTGAAGTAGCCAATACACCGGTGAATGAGAATTGTTCGGCGGTTATCCTAAAGAAGTTGCCCGAAAAACTAGGAGACCCCGGTAAATTTCTCATTCCGTGTAATTTTCCAAAGATAGCTGAATGCTTAGCCTTGGCCGACCTTGGTGCAAGCATCAACTTGATGCCTCTCTCCATATGGAAGAAGCTTTCTCTCCCCGAACTTACTCCTACCCAAATGATTCTTGAGCTTGCGGACCGGTCTACTACTAGACCAACCGGTATTGCCGAAGATGTCTTTGTGAGAGTAGGAAAGTTCCATTTTCTGGCCGACTTCGTAGTCGTTGATTATGTTGTCGATCCTCGAGTGCCCTTAATTCTCGGGAGACCCTTCTTGAGGACGGCATGAGCTTTGATTGATGTTTACGGTAAAGAATTAACTCTCCGCGTAGGTGATGAAGCCATAACATTTAAAGTTGGTAACACTTCAAAATTCTCCTACAATGATGCTGAATCGATTAACCGAATCGATGTCATTGATGTAGCTTGTGAGGAGTATTCTCAAGAAGTGTTAGGATTTTCTGGCAATTCCGAGAGTGGCAATCCTACTCCAACTTCTGAACCAATCCTCGCTAAATCTTCACCCTCCCTTACTCTATTTAAGGGAGGTGATTTCATTCTAGAGGAAATTGAAGGTTATCTTGCAAGTGACTCAGTTCCACCGAGAATTGATTCTAAAGATATAAGCGAATTTTTCTCCACGTTTCCTATCCTCGTTGAGGATAGTGACTTTTTCTTGGAAAACCCCAAAACATTTCCCTCTGAACTTGAGACTTTTAGATTTGATATTAAAGAGAAGAATAGTGGCAGTACCACTAATCATGCTGATGTTTCTCTTCCAGAGTATGAACGGTTTTATTCGGAGGGAGATATTCGTCTCCTTGAGAAATTCTTAAATAATGATCCATCATCCCCTCTCCTTCCGAAAGAGATTAAAGCTGTAGAACTAAAAAATGAAAAATCTTCAGTTAATGAACCTCCGGAGCTTGAACTCAAGGACTTACCTTCTCATCTCGAGTATGCATTTTTGGAGGGTACCGATAAATTACCCGTCATTATTGCTAAAAACTTGAAAGACGAAGAGAAGGAACGCCTCATAAAGGTTTTAAAGTCTCACAAGCAAGCAATTGCTTAGAAACTCTCTGATATTAAGGGTATTGACCCGCAATTTTGCACTTATAAAATATTAATGGAGGATGACTTTAAACCGGCGGTCCAACATCAAAGAAGGGTTAATCCAAAAATCCATGAAGTTATCAAAAAGGAAGTTATAAAACTCCTTGATGCCGGATTGATTTACCCTATCTCTGATAGTCCTTGGGTTAGCCCCGTGCATTGTGTACCCAAAAAGGGTGGAATTATCATTGTGACAAATGAAAATAACGAGTTAATTTCGACTAGGTTAGTTACCAAGTGGCGTGTTTGCATTGACTATAGGAAACTTAACGATGCCTCCCGAAAAGACCATTTCCCGTTACCATTCATAGACCAAATGTTAGAACGATTAGCTGGTAATGAGTATTATTGTTTCTTAGATGGATTATCCGGGTACTTTCAAATCCCAATTGACCCGCAAGACCAAGAGAAGACTACTTTCACTTGCCCTTATGGAACATTTGCCTATTGATGTATGCCTTTCGGCTTATGTAATGCTCATGGCACGTTCCAAAGGTGCATGATGGCCATTTTCCATGACATGATCGAGGAAACTATGGAAGTCTTCATGGGTGATTTCTCGGTCTTCAGGGATTCCTTCTCATCTTGCCTCTCCCATTTAGACAAAATGCTCAAAAGGTGCGAAGACACCAATCTTGTTCTAAATTGGGAGAAGTGCCACTTCATGGTCAAATAGGGCATTGTCCTCGGCCACAAGATTTCGAAATCTGGGATTGAGGTAGATAGGGCAAAAGTTGATGTTATTGCAAAATTACCTCCTCCCACGTCCGTCAATGGAATTCAAAGTTTTCTAGGCCACGCCGGGTTTTATCGTTGATTTATTCAAGATTTTTCTAAAATCGCCCGGCCGGTGACCCATCTTCTTGAAAAAGAGACTCCGTTTATTTTCTCAACCGAATGTCGAGAGGCATTCGAGACCCTTAAGAAGAAACTAACCGAAGCTCCAATATTAGTTGCCCCCGATTGGGACTTGCCCTTTAAAATTATGTGTGATGCTACTGACTTTGCGGTTGGGGCAGTCCTGTGGCAACGAAAGACCAAACATTTTCAGCCTATACACTATGCGAGCAAGACTATGACCGAAGCCCAAACTCATTATACTACTACGGAGAAAGAATTATTAGCCGTGGTGTATGCTTTTGAGAAATTCCGACTTTATCTAGTCTTGTCAAAAACCATAGTGTATACGAACCACTCGGCTCTCAAGTATCTGCTCGCTAAGCAAGATGATAAACCGAGATTGGTCCGTTGGATTCTTCTCCAACAAGAATTTGATGTCATTATCCGTGACAAAAAAGGAGCTGAGAATCTAGCGGCCGACCACCCGTCCAGACTAGAGAACCCCCATCAAAGTGATCCCGAGAAAAAGGAAATTACCAAAACATTTCCTCTTGAGACACTTGGAATGGTGACTTTTTGTGGTGATTCTAACACCCCATGGTTTGCCGATATTGCAAACTACCATGCGGGAAACTTTATTGTGAAAGGGATGTCGTCTCAACAAAAGAAGGAATTCTTTAAGGATGTTAAACATTATTTTTGGGATGACCCCTACTTGTTTAGAATTTGTGCGGATCATGTTATTAGACGGTGTGTATACGGCCAAGAAGTCGTTGATATCCTCACGGCTTGCCACAATGGACCCACCGGGGGACATCATGGTGCCAACTACACCGCTAAAAAAGTCTTTGATTCCAGTTTCTATTGGCCCACGATTTATCAAGATGCCCATGACTTGGTCGCACGGTGTGACGCTTGTCAACGTCAAGGCAAAATCTCGCAACGTGATGAAATGCCTCAAAATGGAATTCAAGTTTGCGAGATCTTTGACATATGGGGCATCGACTTTATAGACCCGTTCCCGTCTTCACGAGGGAACAAGTACATTCTCGTGGCCGTTGACTACTTGTCAAAATGGGTTGAAGCAAAAGCGCTGCCCACTAATGATGTCCGAGTTGTTTGTAAGTTCTTAAAATCTCTCTTCGCCCGTTTTGGAACTCCTCGTGCTATTATTAGTGATCGCGGTACTCATTTTTGCAATGAACAATTCACAAAGGTCATGCTTAAATATGGGATAACCCACCGACTCTCTACCTCTTATCATCCACAAATGAGTGGACAAGTAGAGGTTTCAAATCGTGGTTTGAAACGTATCTTAGAAAGAACCGTTGGTGAAAACCGTGCTTCTTGGTCTGATAAGTTAGAAGATGCATTATGGGCCTTCTGTACCGCGTTCAAGACACCCATCAGGTGCACTCCTTATAAGCTTGTGTACGGAAAGGCCTGTCATCTTCCCATCGAACTTGAACATAAGGCATATTGGGCCTTGAAGCATTGCAATTTCGACCTTAAGACTGCGGGTGATCATCGGAAAGTTCAAATGAATGAACTTAATGAACTTCGTGATCAAGCTTACGAGAACTCTTTAATCTACAAAGAGAAAACGAAGAAGATTCACGACTCGAAAATCAAGAACCGCGTCTTTAACGTTGGTGATCGAGTCCTTCTCTTCAATTCTCGATTAAAGATTTTCTCGGGCAAGCTTAAGACCCGTTGGACCGGACCGTTCACCGTTGCCCAAGTTTTCCCTTATGGTACCGTTGAGTTATCTTCAACCAACGGACCCAACTTCAAGGTGAACGGTCATAGACTCAAACATTACTTTGGAGGGGACATACCACCCATGGTTGTCCCGGATCTCCAAACCTTCCCCATGGACAATTAAATTCGGGGTCGAGTCAAGCTCGTGACTCGGTCAACAAAAACAAAGCGCTTCTCGGGAGGCAACCCGTGTTTCTGTCTTCTTTCTATTTTCTAATAAGTGTAACGTGAGGGGGCTCGCCTATTCCAATCTCGTATTTTTGTTGTTTGTGATAATTGGCAGGATTCCCCAGATTATGAAGACTCTCGTGCTCGTGGTTTTGTCCAACGCTCACTCGATCTTCATCCCTTCGCATGCTTATTTTGGGAATCCTATATCCTTGATCTTATTGACTAACATTTAATCTTTGGCATAATTAATAAAGGGCTTTAGATTTACGTGAGATCCCCTTTTATATTAGGAATATACTTTGGAATTAGTATGAGGGGGTTGGCAACCCCTACACATTAAGGACAATGTATCATTCTAGTATGAGGGGGGAATCTATCGATTTGATCTCACTTGCATTTGTCTATGTCTTTCACATAACCCCGTTTTACCAAGAAAATTAAAAAAATTGTTTTGCAAAAATAAAATAAGTGTTTATCACAAATGTTGACTTTCCGCTGGTGAGAATAAGAATAATTTTTGACTTGACCGAGCATGTTGAGCTCTAGCTTACTCCCTTAACCTTTATAAATGTATAAGCTTTTGCTAGTATTTTATACAAGAAGCTTTAAATTGCGAATTCTAACTCAAAAGGCCAAGATTTTGCAAGTTTCCATAAATGACTTTAAATATGCAAAGCTTAATTTTATTTGGCTAAGCATTCGCGGATATTTTTATTAAAGATTTTAAATTTGCGAAGAACGAGAAATTATAGAGTTAAATGTAAGTTGGAATGCTAAGCAAGGTTTAGTTGGAAATCTTAAAAGCTCATAAGTGTAATTTGTGGCTTTTTCTCCTAGTAGCTTCTAAAATGACTAATAATACGTGCTCTTTTTGAAAGACAAGTTAGAGTTTTATCACTCTTAAAAGTCCGTTAAGATCAACATTTTTAGAGTAAAAAGCTTTATTGATGAATAGATAAATAAGAGTTTTTGATCAAAAAGAAAAACAAAATCGTTATCAAAGTATTCATTAGTGATTTAGTGGACACATCTTATGTAGTCATATTCATATCTCATGGGTTGTTGACTTAATGGTAGACCACTTTTATGATTTTGGTTCTCTTTGAACTTTTTAGTGGCCATGCTTATACAAGAATCACATGCATGCTTTACATTAGGCAAGGAGTAACTACGTAAAACATTCTTAATTCGATTTTTTTTGTTAAATACTAAATACAAAATAATGTTTGAACTAAATGTGTAGTTATATATACATCTTGTTGGGTTTTTACAACTATTAACTATTAAAGATCACGAGTACGCAGCCAGTGGCGGACCTAGGATTTCAACATAGGGTATGCACTCAACTTTGAAGGTATGCACTTCATGTATATTACTTAATTTTTTTTTTTTTACACTAACCCGTCGAATCGCAGGGTATGCACGTGCACACCCGTGCTATAAGCTGGTCCACCCCTGTACGCAGCGGATAGATTAACACGTATAGAATATGTAATTAACAAAGGGATCAAGAACGCGTACCTTTTAGCAATTAACGAATACACCGTCGTGAATATACGCGTGTATATAAGATAAACGCTAAACTAAACAAGTAACAAAGTAGAAAACCTTCTATGGTTGAGCATACACTACACGTCCACCTGAGATACGTTAGGATGCTAGTCCTTCCTTCACGAATAAAACAACCCAACATTATGTTCTTGTTTTGATTCTTATCGTCACACGATCGAATCACATATAGGATTATAATGGCAGATTGTCTAACAACTAGAAAAGAAGACATTCATGTCATTACAACATGTGTATACCATGCATGATTATATCCATTACGAATGTATGTATATACACCTGGAATGAAAAAAATTCTAGCATGCGAATGGAATATATTGCATGAAAGTTCATGCGTAGGATTTTTAAGGTTTTGTGTTTCGTATGACTTTAGGGTATGTATATATTTTTTTCCTTCTAACGAATGAACGAGGAAGGATCAATATAAAATAAGCCCCTTAGAATTGTTTCTCCAAGTCATACTCCAAACACCTCATCTTGTTTTACTATAAACCTACAAATCTGACCCTCACTTATCTTTGTTTTTAGGTCACAACCAACACCCCACGGGTTTGGTTTTTGTACTAACAAGTCATTCACTTGTTAATATATTTTATTTCAATCTTCGGTTTTGTATATTTAGTCCCTTAACTCTTTTAATGACTAATATTTAATATTTGTTAACATTTAACGATCGTTTGCTTAACACACTATTTAAACATTGTTTACGCATAACGTGTGCGTCTTCTTAGGCTCGTATAATTTCCGGACATATACTTTTATATATAATGGACATATTCCAACAGCTCCCACTTGGACATGTATAAAAGTATAATAACATTGGTAAGCGTCTAGCAACACGCCAATGCTCCCTGAAACATCCGAGTGTGGTTTCACAGGGCATGAACAAATGATTTATGAATTTACAATCCCTTTGTTTCCGATACCGTTGTTAAATTGGATATGGATCAATGTCATTCCATATTTAACGATTCTGTTTCTCATATATGAAGTAATCAAGATTACTGAAAATCAATGAGACATATCTTCTTGAGTTTTCAGGTACGGCCATACACACATCTGATTATTTTTATGAGGTCTTCTTCAACAATTTGAAGGAACAAATTCTATATTGACTACAAGTGTCTAGTCATCATGTGGCATAAACCATTCTGACATAGCCCTTATTAGTTACCTTATTCAGGACAACTTAAACTATATCAAGAAGGAATATCCACATATGCTAAACCTACTTGCGTCTCAAGTCTAAGGATTTATGTAAATAAAATCACGTACAAGATTCACTTAATGACGTCGATCCATAAAGTGATGTTCTTGTGGCGGGGAAATCCAATATTCATCTTATGAATATCATGTGAGTTTAGTGGACTCATCCTCAATATCTCCAATATCACCAATCACTCAGAATTGACTTAGTTTAACAATATTCCCATATTGTTAATCGACAACGGATTAATTTAGAATAATACATTTATTATTCATGGATTTAAACATGCAAATATAGGACACAATTTATAATATAAAATAACAAAATACCAATGTATCATTATCATAAAATAAAATAAATGTTTTACATCCCATTATCCGTAATTCTACAACTCAGTCTAATGAAACTACTAGCAGGACGATGCCCATGCCTCTGGTATGTTGAGTAAAGATTCCTATTTGAATTCAAGCCTTTGTAAAAGGATCAGCTAATTGTTATCTGTGGGAACTTTAAGTTCCTTATTTTGCCCAGTTCAACACACTCGCGAACATAATGATATCGTCTTTGATAGTGTCTAGCGCCTTTCTGAACTCCCGGTTCATTAGCATAATGAACTGCAGCTGAATTGTCGCAGTACATATTTAAAGGTTCATTTATCGTTGGTACTATACCAAGCCTTTGAGATAATTTCTTATCCTAAACGCTTCCATAGAAGCTTTGACAGCTATGTATTCAGATTATGTAGAAGACATTGCAGTGGTTACTTTGCTTGGAGTCTTCCAATCCACTGCGCCTCCATTAAAAACGAAAACATATCCTGTCTAGACTTAGTGTCATCTCTATCAGTCTCGAATCCTGGCATCGCAATAGCATTCAACTCTAAGGTTCTGTGCTAGGATTTCCCCATTAAACAAGAAACATATCTTTAGTATTTCTTAAAATAACTTAGAATGTTTTTCACAGCTGTCAGTGAGAATTCACTGGATTCTGTTGAAATCGGCTTTTTTGTTTCAATTTTGCCTGCGAAGAACGCTAACATCAGGTCTCTAGTGCATCTAAACGCCATACATGATGGATCATACAGCGAAGCATAAGTACATACTTCATGCGATTCACCTCTTTAGGAGTTTGAGCACCTTGTGTTTTGTTTAAGTCAAGTCTTTCTTGCATGGGGATATGACCACGTTTAGAATTATCCTTTTTGTATCTCTTTAAGATCTTATCCATGTAAGCATTTTGACAAAGTCTAATTAATCGCTTTGATCTATCTCTATAGATTTTGATTCCAAGAATAAATGTTGCTTCCCCCAAATCCTTCATGGCGAAACACTTTCCAAGATAATTCTTAACACTTTGTAAACTTGGAATGTGATTTTCTCATGATGATATGGTCATCAACATACAAGATGAGGAATGTAACTTTACTCCCCTAGCCTTTTGATATAAACTGGATCATCAAGATTTTGAGTAAATCCAAACCTTTTGATTTCCTCATCAAATCTTTTATTACTGCTTCTTGATGCTTCGATTTAAGTCCATAAATGGATCTTTTGAAGCTTTGCAAACTTTTCTGGTGATGATTAATGATCAACAAAATCATCAGGTTGCACCTTATAGTTGTCTTCATCAAGGTTAAACCATTTAAGAAGGTTGTTTTAACATCCATTTGCATATCTCATAATCATTGTATGCTGCTATAGCTATGAGAATTCTAAATAGCTCTTATGTCAGCGACATGTTAGAGAACGGTTTTATTCATAATAACCCGTTAAGAGTTTGAGTGTAAACACTTTTGCTACAGACGAGCTTTATAGATGGTGTACAATACCATCAATGTCAGTTCTTTTTCTTAAAATAGCCACCTTGCTCCCAACGGTTCCTTACACTAGGAGGAAGATTTGACCAGGACCCATACCATATTGTCCATCATGGATTGTATTTCCGCATTCATAGCATCAATCCACTTATTAGATTTAGAATCTAACATTGCGGCTTTATAGCTAGTGGGTTCATTAAGATCCCCTAGACTATGTCCTCACCTTACAATTTAGACAATAGTGGTTTGGAGCTCGATGTGTCCTTTCAGACCTACAAATCGGAATCACTTCCTCTTGTGGTGGTTCAAAACCCTTCACCTCTTGAGGAATGTTGCTAGTGATTTCAGAAGGTGTTGTATATTCTTCTTCTTGAATTTCTTCAAGATCTACCGCCCTCCCACTGATTTCTTGACTTATGAGACGCTTCTCAAAGAATTCAGCTACCTTGCAACAACAATTTTGTTTTTTTCAGGTGGGACTGTAGAAATTGGTAAACCCATCGTTTCCTTTGGGTTTATCCTATGAAGATACACTTAACACGATCTATGTTCGAGTTTGTTCACGGCGGTATCTATCTATCTCAATGAGCCTCACTATCCCCAGACCTTTAAGTAAGACAAGTTTGAAACTTTTCCATACCATATTTCATATGGAGTTTTGTCAACCTTCTTAGTTGGAACCATATTGAGAATGCGTGTTGCAGACTCTAGAGCATAATCCCAAAAGGATAAAGGCAGAGTTATAAGATTCATCATTGATGCACCATATCTAGTAAAGTAGGTTTTCCTATCAGACACTCCATTATGTTGTGGTGTGTATGGAGGTGTAAGCTGTTGAACAATTCCATTAGCTTTTAGATAATCTTTAAACTCTTGGCTTATGTATTCGCCACCCCGATCTGATCGTATTTCCTTAATGGTTTTCCCGAGTTGATTTTCAACTTCATTTTTAAACACTTTGAATGTTTCAAAGACTCATGTTTATGTTCAAGAAGATAAACATAACATAACGGACTATAATCATTCAGTGGAATGTAATATAGTAGCTATAGCACCTTGTCTTGACACTGTCTAAGTGGACCACATACGTCAGTATGTATTATTTCAAGAAGATCTTTTGCCCTTTCGTTACTATGAGGGAATGGTTTCTTTGCCATCTTGCCAGATAAACAAGATTCGCATTTATCAAAAGATTCATCATTCGTTGACTTTAACAGCCCGTCTTGCTGTAGCAGTTTAATACGTTTCTTGTTTTATGAGCAAGACGAAAGTTGCCATAGATATGTGGAGTCCAAGTTATGCTTGATCTTTTATTGCTAACATTATAATAGAATTAACATTTTGGTACAAGAACAATGCACATCAATATTCATAAATACCATTACGTGGTCTGAATTTTAAAAATAAAGAAACACATTCTTTGAAAACTAAAATTCCCAAAATCCGTTTATAAAACATTGAACAAATCCATTTGTAACCATACGAGAAAATGAAAACTACACCTCTAGTTATAGGAGGTGCAATAAAGACAATTGTCTAAACAAATCACAAGGCCATTAGGTAAAACTAAGTCAAAACTTCCAATTTCTTCTACTTGTGCACGAACTCCATTGCCCACGTACAAGTAAAGAGCTCCTTGTTTCAGCTTCCTTTCAATCCTAAATCCCTGTTTTGTAATACATATGTTGTTACCACAACTGTTTCATACACCAGGAGTTTAGGAGTTATATTAGAAAATAAATAAATTCTATGTGAAGATACCGAGATCTGGCAGAGCCAACTTGATTATCTTCTTCTGAATAAGCAAGATACACAGGTCAGTTCCTTTTCCATTTGTCCTACTCCTTACAGTTGGTTTGGCAGGGCCATATCCTTAGCTGGGCGCTCCCTGAGACAGTAGACTTAGGGTTGTTGGGCTTGGGGATATAAACCTTCTTATCCTTTCCCTTGCCTTTAACCTTATTCTTGCCTTTTGCATTAAGCGATTTCTTATTGGCCTTATGGATTTTACCACCTTTAATCATCATTACTTGTGGTGTTTCAGCCTTCTTTGGTTAACCAATTCTCATTACTAATAAGCATAGCATGAAATTTCACTATTGTCTTCCCCATGTTATGCATATGTAATTTCTTACAATCCCACAAAATCTTTAGTAAGGCATTAAGAATTAAGCCTACTGAGATACAATACGAAGTTATGTTTTGGTAATATTCCAAGACGTTCCAGTTGCTCCACATATCCTTTCATCTTAAGGAGATAGTCAGAAACTGATTTACCCTCCTCTTGTTTGCAAGCATGGAAAGATTGGATTAAGTCAAACTTCTCCACTCCAGCTTGTTTCTCAAACATAGATCTAAGCTCCTGAACCATGTCATACGGATAGTGCAATTCAAACTATCTATGTAGTTCAGGTGTCATACTCCTAAGCATAAGGCAAGCAATTTCAGTATGAGCATCATTATAAAGCGGGTCCACTGAGCCAAAAGTTAGGTTCAGACACCAGCCTCAGGAGCAGGAGGTAAAGGCTTGTTCAATGACATGCATTTTCTTCTCGACTCTCAAGACTAACTTAAGTCGAGCAAACCAGTCATTGAAGTTATTACCAGAAAGTTTTACTTTTTCAAACATTGACCTGAAAGACGAATGGTTTACGTTTTGAACAGGTATTGCCATCTACAAAAACATAAAAGTTCAAGAATTAGTATTTTCGATAATACTCCTTGAAGAAAATTAATTACCCATGTTTAATTAAATAAACAATTAATTTCCTAAGGTTAGGACCCAACTTGACATACCCCCACCACATCAGTTGATCTGCTAGTGGTTGGTGTATTCAAAGGTAATCAATACGATTGATAATTCAAACTTTTGCAATTCCTAAACCATATGGGACTACTTTATTAACAATATACTAGTAAGCATGTTTCATCCCATCTATATTTGCATTGTTTTACAAATCTAATGGAATAATATTGATTATTATAAATTATTTCCGTTGTATTAAACAATTATAGGTGAATATTATTAAATTAAAATAAATCTGAGTGATTGGTGATATTTGTAGATATATAGGACCTGTCCACTAAACTCACTATGATATTTGATAAGATGAATATTGGATTTCCCCAATAACAAGAATATTACTTTATGGATCGTCGTCATTAAGTAAATCTTGTAAGTAATTTTATTTACAAAATTATTAGACTTGAGATGCAAGTAGGTCTTGCATATGTGAATAATTGTTCTTGATCTAGTTTAAGTTATCCTGAAAATGGGTAACTAATAAGGGCTATTTCAGAAGTGATTTTGAAGCATGATGACTTGACACTTGTAGTCAATATAGAATTTGTTCTTTCAATAGTTAAAGAATGATGCCACTGGGCCCCTCGTAGAATTAATTAGATGTGTGTATGGCCGTAACCAAAAACTCATGTATATATGTCTCATTAATTTTCGGTAATCTTGATTAGTTACATATACGAGAAACATAATTGTTGAATAATGGGATGACTTTGATCCATATTCATTTTTATTTAAATGGGTTTATCATCAGGAATATCATATCAAGGGAATGTAATCCATAAATCTTTTATCTGTATCTTTATAAAACTACACTCGGATATTTCTGCGGAAGCATTGGCGTGTTTCTAGACGCTTACCAATGCTATTTTATTATTTATACACGTCCAAGTGGGAGCTGTTGGAATATGTCCACGTATAAATTATATATGTCTGGAAGTTTATTCGAGCCTACGGGGACGCACAAGTTAATATGTGGAACAATGTTTTAATATATTAAAGTAATATAACTTAATTTGTGTATTTTTGACAAACGATTCGTGTAAATGTTTAACGAGAATTATTATTTGTCGTTAATAGTTAATGACTAATATGCAAAAATAAAAGGGAAAATGCGAAAGTCCTGCTCGAGTTTTCCCCATATTACCCTTCTTGAGTCGAGTATCGCGCTGAAACTCTCCGTTACTTGCTCGCGTTGGTGGGAAATGATATTTTCGAGGTATAGGAATATTGCTCATTGGAAGACCTTTCGAGCTTTGTCCTCTCTCACGCAGAAATGTGAGACTAGTATTAAAATTAGGTGATGATGGAATTAGGCTCATTGTTATCTCTTTAAATTAAAAACTATGAATTAAATAATAAGATAGCTATAACATTTCGTCTCACTTGTTCATTTCGCTCACTTTGAGGTAGTAACGCGACTCTCAAGATATCCTCATCTCAGAGATATATACCTAGCTAGCTAATGGGTTAGTGTTTTTCCTCCATTGGCGGTAGCGATTCGAAATCGATACCCCCCACATTTAGGGTTTCGGTTTTGTAGGTTTATACTCGCTATACGTGAAGGTTTTGTTAGTGTGTTGATTTTTTCAGAGATGAGTCTACTGAGTACTAGCTCACGTTGTTTGCTATAGAACGTATTTGTGGTGTGAAGAATTTTAGTATGAGGGTTATACTTTAATCCTAGTGGTTCGTGTGGTGTTATAATTACATGTGTATTCAAGGCGGCATTTTGTTTATTGCTAAAAGGTACGCATGTTCTTGAACCCTTGTTAATTATAAGTTCTATACGTGTTTAATCTTTTCGCATGCGTTCATTGTGTGATATATTTTAAATGGTTAAATAGTTGTAAAAATCCCTAAAGCCAACAATATTAATTTTCACTTACAAACGATTTATGTTTAAAAATTTACATGTTGTGTGTGGTATCATGTTTTCAGATTTTAAACATCTGTCCCATGTTTGAAAAAGTTTTTGTAATGATATTGAGATGTCGGCCTCAACTTATATGAACTCTTACCTTTTTTTCTTTTAATTTGGTACTATAAAACATGTTTAATCTTCAATTTTGGTAGAAATGTCTTGATAGTCAACAACCATATATTACACATACAAAAGAACGATAGTGACGATCAACAACTACTATTTCAATCTTATTAGATACTTATCGACTTTGAATATCGGAGGATACTAAATCTAAAGGTCCATAATCCACACTACCGACTGTTTATATTACGGTTGTTGTGGTCGAAAGATCATTTGAAACAAGGTACCTACACTCCAAACACTATTATATGTTACTTATTAACAAATATTCTAATCTTTTACCGTTTGATCAATTTTTATATCTTGACACTACAACAATATAAGGGTTTAGGGTCGACATTTTCGACCCTAAGTTATAAAGGGTGTCGACCCAAAGTACTTAGGGTCGACAATTTCGATCCTAACATGTCGCTACCCAACCAATCGGACCCAAATTCTTTGGGTCGACATATATTTCCTTTGCATTTTGGGTCGGACAGTGGGGGACCACAAGTTTCCCCCACATAAAGTTGACTAATTTTAGGGTGACAATGCCTTTTGACTCGTGGGTCGACACATTTGTCGACCCTAACTTTTTTTTTATTTATTAGATAATAGTTTTTAAAAACATAGAGAAAATAAATTAATTATTTAATAACTTAGGGTCGACAATTGCCTTTTAGAATTTGGGTTCGACTATTTGTAGACCTCCTAAACTTTTATTTTATTTATTAAAAATGCCGTTTTTATATTGAAAACAAATTAGAATTATTAATAGTTAGGGTCGACTTTACCCTTTCATTTTTTGGGTTCGAGACTCAATGTCTGGACCCTAACTTTTATAATTTGTTTTATAAATGGATAGTGGTGTTCTACACGTAGGTTTTCCACCAAGTTTTAAGGTCGTCATTGCTGGTCCCTAAGTGTGATATTAGGGGTCGGACAATGTCGACCCTAAAGATGTGGGCTTGGGCTAATAAAAAAAAGTGGTTCTCCATGCCAGTTTTCAAGATTTTTTCCTTGAAAAAATCTTCATTTCAATAAATCCATGGTATTCTGGCTCAATAACAATAACATATCACAAAATGTTACAATACGATTTACAATAACAATTCACAAAACGTTACAATACACCAATAATCCACAATACCTAAATTACCATTTCAAGAAACAAATCCACAATACGATTAACAAAGTCTAAAAGTTATTAAAATCAAGTCTAAAAGTTATTACAATTTACTAAGATAGTACTTAAAAATGCCTACTCCTCCTCCGAGTTATTTAGTCATCACACGGATTGTTTGCTCGCCCTCCTCTGCCTCCTCCTCCCAGATGAGCACTCGTTATTTTTTTCACAAGCCAAATATCTGAAGCCAATTGGTCACGCTTCGCGAATCGTTCAATATGGGATTCGTTAATAAGAAGGGATTATTGTGGGGACGTTGCGGGTTGTATTGTATTAGAAGTAGAGGCGAGAGTGGAGTTGAGAACGGGTTGATAACAGTTGTTGAATATATTATTGGTGACGGGCAAGGGAGGAAATGGGTCGGGGTAGGGAGGTTGGAGTTGTTTATTATAGGAGAAAGGGTAGGTTTTGTGAGAAAAATGAGCCCTTTAGTGGGTGAAGCTGGAGCATAGAAGGAAGAGGTTGGGGGTTTGGTGGTACAAGATTAAAAGAAAGGAGGGTGTAAAGGTCTCCACTAGCACTATTTGGTGAGTTGTAGTGTATAAAAAACTGACCTAGGGCTCCATAAATCGACTCAGTATTTTGGTACGCCACATTAGCCCGTTGGTCCGCCTGATTAGCCTTTAACGAAGCCAAATAAACCCTCGTTGGTGTCTGCGCATTGCGCGCATTTCACAGTTTTCCCCATATTCCTTTTCAGCCCTAGTGATCCTTCCTGTATAACTGTGTAGCTAGGGTTGAATCTTTGCTCTTGAATGTTGCACTCAATAATTCATGAAGTAGATTGATCCCCAGTATTTAATGGAAATAATAACCAACTGTCTTTGTAAATAGATGTCCTGATGATGTTTGTGATAGGGGCAGCCGGCTCGCAGGAAAGAAGTTGAAGCCTATCCGACACTGGTAAACTTCACTGACCTCTTTTACCATGACCGAAAGAATGATTCTTGGAGGTTGTCTCACTCGGAACGCGACTGTCTCATCCTCAGACTTTTGATGGTAATTGAAATCGGAGTTATAGGGTGAGACGCGCTCCCCGTTTTATCAAATTATGTCTTGGCATAGGCTAGCGTTGAACATAATCACAACAGTGAAAGAAAAAAGCAAAAAAAGAAGAGAAAAAAAAGGTGTAAAAGATTATCGCATAATAAATAAGTTAGTTTAAAGAGAGTCTTATGTAAACGATGTTAAATTACATGTAAGTAGTTCTTGTGTGTTTTGTACTTTTGTCATCTTCTTCGGTTTAAATTGCCTAGTCATTTCTTTTATTCGTGTGAGTGCCTCTCGTCTTTCCTCACGTCTCAAATGAGGTCAGATCGTAGAATTGAACTCCTCATTTCTCGATCATATTTCGCTAGACAAATATCGCAAGATTAATATTAAATAGAACGAGGCTTATAGAATATGACTAACAATATAAACATACACTTTAAAATATCTCAGAATATAGAAATATAATGAGTTTATCTTACATAGTGATTCACATTCGCCTCTCTCGCAATTAGCCACGCGCAGGATTGTTTGTTCCCTGGAAATGGGTTAAATATCGGTGTTGCTCTCTGTATCGGTTCTAGCAGGTAAATTCTTTGCAGCTTCTCCAGACACTCCCCCAGCTATTCGCGGTATAGGGTAGACCATCCATGTCAACTCATGAAACTCAATTTCTCACTCATCTTTGGGTGTCTGGTCTCTCACGCTGCAACCTAAACGCGAAGAAATTTCGGCTTTATTTGACCGGTGGCTGGGGATCGATTTCGCTTTTGCTATAGCGGTCAGGCGAAATCTGCATGCCTTTTGTGAGAGTGATTGATTGAGATCAGCGCTTGATTCTATTTTTATTTTTTTAGTCGCCAAATCGTAGGCTCTCAGTGTTAAGATCCAGCGCGCCCCTTCTTAACCGCGACTTGCCTCTCTTCTTCCCCCTACCGTAATATATCATCGAGTATGCTCAGAAGCGTGATCCAGACACACGCGTGGTTCCTGGTTATGAAGTGTACCTATTGCCGCAGCTATCTACAATCATAATACATTGTATATTATATAAAAATTAATATTAAGAATGTAGATATCAAATTTAAATTTTAAAGAACAAGCAAATAAGTCGCTGTAATAGATCAGTGGTATCTGCCTGATTATTTACCTCTATTAAGGAGAGAAGTAGAAAACAGATTCTAGAGAATATCTTTAATTACCGCTCCGCAAATCGTGTGGGGATGTTAGTGTTTGGTGGTACTTTGTAAATAAGATCTTATGCAATTAGTGAGACAATTAGTCGTTTTCCTAGACTCCGCTCTCGACGAATCTTAGCACATTGACGGATTGAGAAGGGTAGCTAGAGAAAGGGGACCGGTGATTCTTGTTGTCTCCTTCGATTCAAGAGACTTTTCAACGCTTGCTCATAAATTTTCTAGGAGGGTTGAAACGGTACCGCATGATCGGCGTTAATCAAGCCAAGCTGCAATAAGTTGTTTGTTATTTTCTCTAAGAACGCGTTCTGAAGGTCGTCCAACACTTTCCCGTCTCAGACGCTGCATATCAAATCTAACAAAGATAAGTTATTGAGTCTGAAATTATAAGTAAAGAATATTAAAAAATGAATCAGTGTTATTAAAACTTTTAAATATAATAAATCACAATTGTATTTAATTTGGCTACTGGGCCGTGGTTTAAGGTCAGGTTCTGGGCAGTCTGGGGTGGGACTACCACAGCCATTTCACCTAACCGTGTGATCAAGGAAGTTACACAACGTCCTATCTGTACACAATATACATAAACTAAGACACACCATTTTCGTGCGATCAATTTAATGCTAATTTATACAATTTCATATTTAATATGACACATTTTTAACACATATAAAAAAACGATTTCATCAAATAAAAATTACACATTTAATACATATAAAAACAATTCCATTCAAATACAAATTACACATTTAAACACATATAAAAAACTATTCCATTCAAAGAAAACTATTACACATTTAAGCAATATAATAATTGTTTAATTCATAAACTACAACTTTAAGATCAAATTGTCATCGTCAGAATCATCGCCTAGTTAAGAATTTTCAAATTCACGTTCTAGAGGTTCACTTCATCATCTTAGACACTAACATACATCATCATCATCAAGGACCTGGTGCAACAGACATGAATCTTCAATTACTTAATTAAACATCAAGCATTGTATTATTAAGCATTAGCATTGTCATCATTAACTGGTTGGGACGTCCAAATTCTGTCGATTGAGATTTATACTCAAATATGTATGCTACAACAAAACAAGTCTAATTCCTTAACAGATAGTGTAAACATGTGAATGAACTGTACCTGTATAACGCATCTTGATCTGGACTCTGCCACATCTTGATGATAAACATGTTCGACGACCCTTCACAAACGACGTCGGTTGTTTAGCCAAGGTATTGATAGGGTTAGAATACTTGTCGTTGCTTGTGTCGCAAGTATGCTATTGTATATTTTTGTGTCAATTCCCTATCAGTCTTAATATGATATATGCCTGCTAGGTCTATGTAAGAACGTCTGTTACGTCTCGTAGATGTTTATTGGGTTCAATCGGTGTCAAACACATAGTACATCGAAACAAGACCCAAACCTTGCGGTCTGGACCGTTATAAGGAGTCCGAATTCTTCGAGTGACCATAATACATCTAATCCATCAAGCGGTGTTGAAACTCTGTGCTTTGAGTTGGTATAGAAGTATATCGGTTCTCAATTGTCACCACAAAAAAATTCACACCGTATAACTTCTGCAAGCAGGGTATGTAATTGCAATAGTAGGTCCATCATGCCAAGAGAATAACTCTTCACTACAACCCGCTCTCTCACCTTTTTTTCTCGGAATCTACGATAGATTATCCTATCTATGTATAGTAACTTGTATTTAAACCTCGAGAGGGAAAAACTCGTTTCCACGTTATCGGCGAATCTCGGCATAGTCATGTTATTAGGATAAGTCATCGAGAAAGAAGATTTTTCATATAAAAAATAGGAAGAAAACATAACTCATCTGTCAGCAAGATGTTATGTTGTCGACTTTAAGGATGTTGTTAAGTATAAATACCATTAAAACTGTGTTTAAACATCTGTAGTCAGCCGAAAGTTCTCTTTCATTTAATACTCAGTCGGTTTGCTTCGGACCGGAACGCACCTGGGAATTTATCTGGGTTCGTCATTTAGGCAAACCCGTCATCATTTCTGCCAAGACGATTTAATCTGTCCTCTCGACATCATTCTTAAGATAATGACGTACAAACAAGTTTAATAGCTTTCTTCTGATAACCATAAACCCATAACCGCTCATAGACTTCAGGACAGTTTGCATTATTTATTTAGACTAATAATTTCTTTAGCGTTCTTCATGTATCTTTTCAATTGGAATCACATATCCACCTGTAAGCCGAATAGTGGGCCTTCCTAGAATAGCAATATCGCGGTAAAATCGTATAGCCACGTGAATCTTATGTCAAAAAAAAGAAGGAGGTAATATTTTCCTCTAACTCCATTCATGATACTGATCGATTCGTTTTTTTGTCTATTGACCATGTCCTGATGCATCAAAGCTTCAGAGACAAAGCTCGCTTTAAAGAAGCAGCAAAGCTCGACTGTATAGGTTCAGCAAATGTTTTGGGGCGAAGTATCGTTACAACTCCATAAGGAAAGTAATCCGATGCATCATTCTAATGGAACAGTCATGTAGATTTCAATGCTTTATTTGTTATCATCATGCCGGTCAAATTTTTGTTTGTTGTTGGATCCTAAACCCATCAGGTACCAGTCGAACTCCTTAGATGTATTTTTCAAAAAACGTTTTTATCGTTTTCTTCGGTGAAGAGTTAATTTGGATGAGGCTTCTTGAACTTCCCATTTGGTTTTTTAAGCTTAACACAACTACCTTCAAACTTTATAAGTTTCCAAGTCTTGCTCCTTGCCTTTATCGTCGTCTTTGGATTTGCGTTCTGTAACAACGGTAGGCAGTATCAAGCCTCAGAACTGCGCGTTCTCGTTTCAATGTGCTCATGACATCGGGATTGTTTTTTTAGTAGGAAGAATGGGCCATACTCAAGATTCCAAAAGATAGAAGCTCTACTCCAATTCAATTCAATATTCGATTAGGTTTTAGGGTTTTTTTAGCAACTAATCTGGATGTTTCAAGGAAACGTTTAAATGTCTTACTAATTTGTAACTGGATATCCATTTCAGTAAACTTTCTAGGTTTTGGTTTCGGTTCGGGTTTCCCCATAGGAATTCCTTAAAAGTTTCACTCGTTAGAGGATGTTTTGGCATAAAAATTTCTATGACCAACATCAACAAATTTTGCTCTTAAACAGCCATCGATGGAGTGTCCTCGTTACAAGTGGGGAATGCATAGTGCCTTGCCACACTCCAACCAGGGACAACTACTTCGAGCATGAAAAATCATTGATGAGTCCATAAACGCCTGCTTTCATTTGGAAATGATTATTTGTCGTGAGCAGTCGTCTTTCGTCCATAACTCACCTTTTCCATTAATTCTTGGAGTTCTTTAATCAAGGCTTCAAGATAAACATCCATGTCCTTTGAGGTTGATTTAGGGCAACGGAATAGGAATTAAACCATCGTCAACATTAAAGAAGTTTCTTTCATACACATCCAGGTGGGTATGTTGTATGGTGTTATTATGATCCCGGCCACATGCTGTTATTTTGATACTCATCATGCCAAAAGGATTAAAACACATCAGCAGCCAATCCCTAATCGAAGTTTCTAGGGGTCACTAGAGAACTCAAGTTTTATCATGTCAAATATCTTCATGCTTTACCAGTCACCGGGTGATTCATTTACGTTTTCCTTAGACTGTCCAGTAGCATGCCAAGTCTCCCACTTTGCTATTGTGTTTGTGATGAACATCGTTTGTAGGTCTAGGTGTTAACGGAAAGTAACGCTACGACCTTGTTTGCAACTTTCTTCCCTTTGTCTTCTTTGGGTACTTTACATCTACTCGCTTCCAGGATTGGACAATTAGGCATCTTTAGGCTGTCCTGCTGATCCCCAAATTATAAACAAATTCAATTTAATACAAGCATGGGGGGAAAAATTTACGATTCGTATCCTAACCCGATCCTTTGTATGTCTTCTTGATTAATAGTAAGCAGATGGGAATTGTATCCTTTACTAGGGGAACATGCCTTTTGGAGAAGAGCTAGAATCTTGTTAAACCCGGCATCAGTTATTTTATGTAAAGCCTCGATGTGCGAAATCTCTGTTGTAAATTCCAATGTAGTCATTCACAACCCGGGTACTAACTTTTTGGGTGGACCTAGGAAAGTAACTCTTCAAACTCGTTATTAGGACAATTGTTTGGGCTAGGTTTGAGAGGACGAGTTGGTTTTGGAGTAGTTGGTTGGAGTTGGGGACATTATTTGCTGAATTATTTCGAAGAACGCTATCTCATGTCACATGTGTTCAAGGTGCATATGTTGGTACTTGGTGGACCCGGTAGCAGGTAAATTTCGGTCAAGAGTCGGTTCACCGTGAGTTATTTCCAAAGTTGGTATGATATGGTCGTCAAAATTAGTGACTTAGATATGTGTACCTCTAGAGTTTCGAGTGGTAACAAAATGATCATCCACGGTTACAACAGCAGGCTACATGGCAAACGGATCTTTATGTAGATGGGGTGACAACAATGGCTCAAAATGCTTGCTTTGAATGCAAAAAGACCATCTATAAAATGCATCGGGAATTCGATTGGTTATAGTGGTCCAATTCGTATAAAATTGTATACTATGCGTGTTGCAATAAAACATATTCCAAAGTAAATGATTTTTATTTTTTTTATACCAAAAGTGTATCATTACAAAACTACTGATCAAAATGGGTTCATACTTATACCTTCAAATTGAATTATGAACTGTATTTGTTTACTAGTGCAAACTATGGAAGGCAACTCCTAAACCATATTATGAATGTTTAGTCCTCATATTCACTGAATGCGAATATACTCCAATTTATACATTGCGCAAATTTCTGCAGCATTTCCCTCAATTCCCGCAACCTATAGTGTTCTTATTATGACTTTTTAAGTTGGACGTAAATGGAGGAATAAACACTGATACGAATAACATCATCTCACTATTTGTTAAAAAAGTTATACGATACTTCATATCCTTAAATGAGACACAGAAAATATTCACAAAAGCCCAGTCTTCAACCAGGGGACTTCTCCCGAAATTTAAGTTTTTAATAAATTAATTCGGACGGGCGTGTAATATAGGTCCTTTGATTAACTTCGGACCTGGGGATTTTCCGAATGAATCACATAAAGTATCCTAAAACATTACTTACACGCATCATCAATTGGCATATATCCAATTTTAAGTATCTCAAAAATACTTCAAAAACATAATACCTCAATATAGCAATTTCCATTATATCATCCTAACGCTTTTCACCACATTAATATACCTCATAACGCTGATACTTTATCATATCAAAATGCATATCCATTAAAATAAGAATATTCTCTCTTCGCATCCACCAAATATCTTTCCAAAACGTGTATAACATCAACGCCCGCCAAAAAAAAAACCTGAGCCGCTAATAAAATACCTTTGCTTGGTCCTCCGCCACGTTAGTCACTCACACCAACAAAACCTCTTCGCTGCCCACGCCATCTCATAGTAGTTTAACATCTAAACTACCCCGCAAATAAAGACAACCTTCGCCGCCCGCCAACAAAAAACATTCGCAGCACTCGCCATTGGTCCACAATAAAAGACCATTCACTCATACCCAATCTCAAATACGCCATAGACTGCCACCAACCCCTGCCATAAAACTATCTTCGCTGCCCGCTCAAATTGTTTGAATTATAAGAAGGAATTAATATGATATGATAGAAGAGGAATCTAAAACCATGTATGATGTAGTGCTCGTGTGCAAAGTGAGTCATAAAAGTGGCTGCCCTTTCGTGGTGATGTTCGTGAGTTGTGGTGACTGTGGTTGTGTGGCAGGGGTGCGTGAAACTGGATGTGGTGGCCACGGTGGGAGTACCGCTGAGTGGGTTAGAGTGGTTGTCGTGGTGTTTAGGTGGATGGTGATGGATGGTTATGATGGTGGTCAGGTGATCGAGGTATATAGTCGGTGTTTTTTCGGATTAATAATCGCCAAGGAGGTTGTTGATCTTTACTTTTTTCGTTTTTGCTAATTGGAAGAGATGAGCAGAGATGCCACAAATCTATAGATCAAGATTTAGGGTCGAATTGCTTCTGACAGTTTTTGGGGTCGACAATGTCGGACACCTAATTTTTTGTTTATATAAATTATTTTGGGTCGACATTTTTTGATAATTTTTGGTCGACATTGTCGACCCCAAAAATTAAAGTTTGTTGAAATTTGTGAAAAACTTATTTGTGCGGGTGGCGTTCAAATTTGGTGAAAATTTTAATAAATTTGGTGCAAAGTTAGGGTCGACTTTTTTTTGAAATTTTGGGTCGACATTGTCGACCCTAAACTCTTTAAACAATTTAATTAATATTAAATAAATTAATATTAAACCTTTAATCCACCTAATTACCTTTTATGAGTAATCTTTTTTTATATATATAATAACTTTTTTATAAAATATATAAGTTGTTTATAAAAAATATAAATTGGTTCGTTTCGGCCGGGTCGGTCCGGTTCCTCGTTTCGTATATAATTATTGTATAAAATGATTTTTTATAAAATATATAATAACTTTTTTATAAAATATATAACTTTTTATAAAAAATATAAATTGGTTCGTTTTGGCCGGGTCGGTCCGGTTCCTCGTTTCGTATATAATTATTATATAAAATGATTTTTTATAAAATATATAATAATTTTTTTATAAAATATATAACTTTTTATAAAAAATATAAATTGGTTCGTTTCGGCCGGGTCGGTCCGGTTCCTCGTTTCGTATATAATTATTATATAAAATGATTTTTTTTAAAATATATAATAACTTTTTTATAAAATATATAACTTTTTATAAAAAATATAAATTGGTTCGTTTCGGCCGGGTCGGTCCGGTTCCTCGTTTCGTATATAATTATTATATAAAATGATTTTTTATAAAATATATAATAAATTTTTTATAAAATATATAACTTTTTATAAAAAATATAAATTGGTTCGTTTCGGCCGGGTCGGTCCGGTTCCTCGTTTCGTATATAATTATTATATAAAATGATTTTTTATAAAATATATAATAACTTTTTTATAAAAATTATAGACTTAAGAACGTTCAAAAGGATGTAGTCGGGGTATGGTCATGGTTTGTGCATTAGCACGTTCAACGGACGGAGTCGTTATGTTATGGGTTATAATTAGACGTTCATCCGGTACGAGACGATACTGTTAGGTATATACGGGTTAGCACCGTTCATACGGAACCGAGTCGTGATGTTATAGGTTATTCGATAGAGCAGTTCAACGGAATGTAGCTCGATTATGGCTGATGATTGTAAATTAGACGTTTACAGACTGAGTCGATCTGTTAGCGGTTATACGTTTGACGTTCAACGGCCAGAAGTACAGATGTTAGGGTTATACGTTAGCGTTCAACGGACGAGAATCAGATAAGTTATGGTTATACGTTAGACGTTCAACGGATGAGTCGATATGGTATGGTTGTACAGATTAAGTTCAACGGAGTTCGAGATGTTTATGGTTATACGTTAGTGGTTCCAAGGGATGCGTCGATCTGGTATGATTGTTACATGAGACGTTTAACGGACGGAGTCGATATGTTAAGGGTTTTATACGTTAGACGTTCAACGAAATGAGTCTGATGTTAGGGTTATAGTTAGAGGTTCCAACGGACGAGTCGATATGTTAGGCGTTATAGTTAGACGCTTTCAACGGATTGAGTCGATATGGTTATGGTTGTACATTAGACGTTCTAACGGCTCGACGTCAATATGTTATGGTTATACGTTTAGAGCGTTCAACGGCATGAGTCGATATGGTATGGTTGTACATTAGACGTTAAACGGACGAGTTAGAGTGTTATGGTTAAACATTAGAACGTTCAAGGACGTTAGTCACGATAATGTTAGGGGTTTATACGTTCAGAGTTCAACGGACGAGTCGATATGGTTATGTTTATACGTTAGACGTTCAAGTCTGACGTATGTGTCGATATGGTATTATTGTAACATTAGACGTTTAACAGATGAGTCGATATGTTAGGTTATAGCTTAGACGTTCAACTGGCATGAGTCTAAGATGTTTAGGGTTATACGTTAGACGCTTCACGGAACGAGTCGATTGTTATGGTTATACGGCTTAGAAGTTCTAACGGATTGAGTCGATATGGTATGGTCTGTACACTTAGACGTTCACAACGGAGATGTCGAGATGTTATGGTTTTACGTTTGAGGTTCAACGGATGAGTTCGAATATGGTTTGATTGTACATTTAGACGGGTTAACAGGACGAGTCGATATGTTAGGGCTTTTTTATACGTTAGACGTTAACGAATGAGATCTAGTTGTTAGGGTTATTCGTTAGAAGGTTCAAGGACGAGTCGATATGTTAAGCGGTTATAGTTAGACGTTCAACGGATGAGTCGATATGGTATGGTTGTACATTAGACGTTCAACGGAAGAACGAGTCAATATGGTTATGGTTATACGTAGCAGGTTCAACAGGATGACGTCGACTATGGTATGGTTGTACAGTAGACGTTCAACGGTACGAGTCAATATGTTAATGGTGATACATTAGATTTCACTACGCGAAGAGTCGATTTGTTAGGGTTATACGTTTAGACGATTCAACGGACGAGTCGATATGTTATGGTTTACGTTAGACGTTAACGAATGAGTCGATATGGTATTGTTATACATTTAGATTCAACGGGAGTCGATCTGTTATGGTTTTACGTTTTAGAGGTTGCATAGAATGAGTCGATATGGTATTATTGTACTTTAGAGCAGTTCAACGGACGAGTCTGATTATGTAAGGGTTATACGTTTAGAGTTCAAACGGATGAGTAGAGATGTTAGGTTATACGATAGCCGGTTCAAGCTCGGTTCAATGGACGTGTCGAGATGTATATGGTTATACGTTAGACGTATTCAAAGGAGTTCTGGTTGCAGGTCTGAGATGTGGAATGTGTAGAGATCATGTTTCCTAGGAATTCTTAGTACCACCTGACTTGCATCAAGCAATTGGAATTCTTCGGAAAGCACCAAACAATCAGTGTCTGTGAAGAGAACTTTGTTCTTTTTATCACAAATTTGTGATACAGAAAACAAGTTAAAGTGCTGCAGCTCTTCAACATAGTAGACATTTTCAAAGTCAAGCTTTGAAGTCCGTATGGTGCCTTTTCCTGATATTCTACCATCTCCACCTCCAAATTTTACAATGCCTCCCTTGATTGGCACAAAATCAGCAAGCTTTTCCTTGTTTCCTGTCATACTTCTTGAGCAACCACTGTCAACTATACCTATGTCATTATCTGTACTAGGATCACCCTACAAATCATACAACAAAGCCATTAGTACACTTGAGAGACCCAAGCCAATTCTGACTTGAGCCTGCCTTGTGGATCATTAAGTGTGAAACATGTGGATTGATGGATCAACATTACTCTTGGAACCCAAAATGTCGGTCTCTTTATTCCTCAAGAGTAACTGCTGACGTCTCAGCAGCAGTGCCCATCGTCCCCTTGTCATCTGTACTAGGGTTTCATATACGTTAGGCCAATACATATTATTAAAATGTACAGATGATGGTCTGAAATATGGTCGAGCAGCAGGATTAAGCCAACCAGCAGAAACTGGTCCACCAGCAGAAACAGGTGCTGGTCGTTTAGACCAACCAGCAGGTTGTCTAACCCTTTCAGTAGGTTTTGGTCTACCAGCAGAATTGACTGCTGGTCTGTTTCTACTAGCAGCAGGATCAGATCCATCAGCAGTAACAGATGCTGACGAATTACTACTACCAGCAGGAACAGATGCTGCTTGAGATTTACAAGGGACAGAGTCTACACAATTATAGAAGTCACAATCTTTAATTAAATGCAATTTACTACCACAAACAAAACATTTCTTAACACGCACATAATTGTTTTTACACATATTCCTATTGTTCATTCCACTTTTATTACAAATAATCCTAGGAGATTTTACATTCTCCGAACAAGAAAAACTAGGACTGCCAGTAGTGGAATTTGGGTCTTCAACATCAGACTCTGGCAAAGTCGTGATACCAACAGCAGGTGGGAAGTCTTTAGTCTTGGTCTTGAGGCTTGAATCACAGGATGCATAGGTCGCTGAGTCTGAAGACTTGTCACTGTTATCACAAGAGACAAAGTCATTAGATTCTGAAATAGTTTCAGAAGTTTTGTTATCAGACTTTGAACCATAACTAACCTGTGTTTTCTCTATGTCAGACTTGTATGGGGAGGGCATATAGGTTCCGGTTATGGAAGGAGGAACTGCATGCATCTCCCCAGCCTTGACAAACCTTGAGTAAAGAGGATTAACCTCCTGCTCAACAGGTTCTGGGTACATGGTACTAGGTCTAGACAAATCAAACACTTCATTTTCGCCAAAGTACTCTTTAAATCCTAGACCAACTTTAGTTCTTGTTGACATAGAGCTATTTATCAACTTGTTCAAGTTCTTGGAAGACTCCTTCCACTTTTCAAATCTAGCTAATGTCGCTTCATACTTAACTTCCCATTCTTTCTTTTCCTTTTGAGCCTGATCATGTAATGTTTCAGTATAACTTAGTGTGTTAGTGGTGTTTTCTAGATTAGCAGTTAAAACCCTAATCTTTTCTTCTAAAGCCATCTGAGTTTTATGGTACCAATCTTTTTGTGATTCTAGTGTTTTAACAGCATTCTGATATGCCTGAACTTTAATGTAACAATCATTATACAATCTATCAAGATTATTATACATGTTATTCAGATCATTAAGTTTAGAATCACAACCAAGGGGACAATTTTGTACCTTAGGAGAAATCCCCATCATAGCAAACTCATCAGCAGCATTAGAAGCATCAGCACCACCATTATCAGTATGAAGACCAGCCATCATCCCATATACCTTCTCAACTTCACCAGTCTTGTTGTCTGCCGCATGATCCGACCAATTTACCATGGAATCAACTGAGACCAAAGCTTTTGGTTCGTCTGACTTAACTTCTGTGACCTTAAAGGCAGAATACCTAGCCTTATCATCAACTGTCTTCACATTACACTCCCTAGCAAAATGTCCCAATTGAAGACATTTGTAACACCTAACTTTCCTTCTGTCAAATCTGGCAGGTTGCTGATTGTTGTAGTTCATCTTTCGTCCTGCCTTCTTCTCAAACCTGTTAATCCTCAAGGAGAGCATAGCCATTTGCCACTTTAAGTCCATTTCTTCCATCTCCAACTGATCAACTTGATCAAAGTCTTCATAGATCATATCTTGATCTTGGTCATTCTCAGCAACAAAGGAATGCAAAACACATTCCATTAAGTTATCAGAACGACCAGATGTCTGAGAAACTGATGGAACAATACGCTGCTGATCAGAATAAGTAGGCTTTGAGCCAGAGCAGGTAGTTCCAATGAACGCAGAATGAGTGGGAGCAACAGCAGCTTTCACACTATAACTATGACCAATTCTGACATCAAGTTCAAGTGACCTTAGTTTGTTATACAGGTCATCAAAACTCATTGAATCAAGGCCACCTCTTGTTTTTAGTGCCAACCCAACTTGTGACCATGAAGAAGGAAGTGCTCTTAGAAACTTCAGGTTGATATCATCATTGTCTGGCCTTGCCTGCACTTGATTCAACTGGCTCAGAATCTTCTGAAACCTGTCATAACCCTTATGTAGGCCTTCTTCTTCTGTCACAGAGAATTCTGTAAACTGCTGCTTGAGCATTGTCTTTCTCATCTTATTTGATTCTTCATTCCCACCAAACCTAGCCTTAACTGCCAGCCATATATCCCTTGCATCATCATAATGATGAAAATCGAGCATATGATCTTCAGGTAAAGCCTGAAGCAACAAGGTTCTCACCTTATTCTCCCTTTGTACAGCTACATGCTCATCAAGAGAGACAGGTGGATGAACAATTGTATTTCCTTTTGCATCTTTTCCCAACCTCTTTGGACTGTTTCCTTGCTGAACAATCCTCCAAAGATTATGATCAGCATTCTGTATCCAGTACTCCATCTTCATAGCCCATATCTCATATTTTTCCTTCTCTAGATAAGGAAATTTTGCATTGTTGGCAGAGATAGTGGCTGTTTGGAACTGTTGAAACTGTTGTGACTGGACATTGTTAGGGTTGGTCTGAGAAGGTTGAGTCAAGTGAACAGCAGGTTGTGAAAAGAAAGATTGATTCGGTTGGGAGAAAGCAGGTTGTGAGAAAGCAGGTTGAGTGTATGTAGGGATCGGTTGTGTGGGTTCAGGTATGAAAGAATCCGAGGTATCATCTTGAGTGAATGAAGGTGAAGCAGATGGATTAGGGTTAGGATAAGTAAATGGTGACTGAGTAGGTATAGACGGCATGGGTTCTGACATTGTTCACGGTTATAGAAACAAGGTTTTGTTGTGGTAACAAGTAATTCTTCTTTATCAGAGGCTCTCTCCAGGCTCTGATACCACTTGTTAGGATCTGGTACTAGATAGATCTTCTAGCCTTTGTGGTTGTATAGTTACTTATGTAAATCACAATCACATACGTGAGAGACTCAGCAATGTTTAGGCGGAAACTAAACAATTCAATAAAGAAGAACAACTATATGAACAACGATCCTCTATGGATCTTTCTATTGATAACAAATTGTTTTTCTAATTTGCAAATGCGTGCCAATCCCTAATGCTAAAGGTTTCTTTTATAGAGAAGAAACCCTAAATTGGTCAACAAGAAAACTAAAATCTCGTAAGAGATATACATCAATTTCAATCTCTTCCTAATTTATCTCATTCCTATATTAATGAGATAATACTAGAATATAACTATAATTCCTTAATTACATTAATTACGTCTATAAATAACAAACAGCAGATTCTATCTCTGTCAGCAGGAACGAGAACATGACCAGCAGAAACATAATCAGCAGGAATGCTACTTGAACTATCAGCAGGAACGACTTAATGCTATCAGCAGAAACGAACATCTCTAACAGCAGAAACGACACTTAGTCGTTTATAATTTGTCCCAACATTGATCCATCTTGAAAATACTGTTTTAGATTGTTAGGAATTTACAAATTGTAATATGAAGTGTATAACATAGAAATCGAAAGATTACAATAACGTGATTGAGGCCTGCAGTTAGCAATGTCCTAAAAAAGAATTTCGCCCGAATTGGTGCGATTGTTTTGAGGATACAACAATCAATTCAAGATAAACTTGAATCTATCGAATCTAATATTGCTTTATGATGGATTTGGAGAGTATTCTTGTGTTTTTTGATGATTAAAACGTTGGAATGATGTCCCTACTTATAGGGGGAACTCGTGCCTCTTCAAACGGTCACATTAATTCACAAAAAGGTGCAAGTAGCGACGACCTAGTGATAGAAAAAACCGTCGCTAACGGATATATCTTCAACAGTCGCGATGGTTCACTCAATGACTCCTTTTCAACATATATAACAGCCACCATAGCGATTAGACACGTCTGTACAATATAATAATTCATTAGTAACGGTTTTGTGACAGAAAAAGTGTCGCTAATGTCCATTAATATTTTATATGTTCCAACAGAAACCAAAAGGAATATCGAAAATGTATTTATCAAACATTAAACAATTAAGATTGCAAAATATTATATAGAAAATATATTAACGTAATCGTAGTAGCAACTAAGCGGGCCAAACCTTTTATTATCTACAATCCTTCACCAGTGGCGGAGCCAAGAAATGTGATCACGGGGGGCGTCGACCAATATCGTGGTTTTTATTATAGCGTGAAACAAGTCGGCCGGGTATTTAGGTTTGAATAAAGGCAACAAAAATGCTCTATTTTGATGCAGTTAGCACTTATTATAGACTAAAAGTAAACGAAAAACTAAAACATACAAAATATGTTTGCCATCAAAGATTCGGTCTATGTTAAGTGTGCCCTTCGCCCTTAGCTAGTTGCCTTCTTAGCCTCTAGCCCTTCAAGTTTCCTATCTCATTCATATAGGGAATGCTACGTTCATATTTCTTTCCCTTCAGGACGTGATTATTTGAGCAAAATCATCATTTCGAAAAATTAAAGTATGATATGTCGTTAAAAAATCAATTGAAAAAAGTGTTATGTTAACAAAGATCATATACATAAACTTATAAACTTATGAATTTGTCCTAAAATCCTCTAAAAAATATGTAGACTCTATCCATTTTAGATCTATGTAAAACTATGTAGTGATAAGCGGAAACTCGTAAATTAATCGAGCAAAAGTCACTAAACCTCATTGCTCAAAATAAAAATCATTCTTCTCTGTATACGCATACAATTATATGGAACTTAAAGAGAGACAAAAAATAATTGAATATATTATATCAAATTTACTTGTAAATAATTAGTGAAGCAAAAGAAGATACCACGTGAGATAACCAGTCCCACAGGCCATAACCCAATCACCTATCACCATCACTTTCTTGGCTTCTTTCTCCTTAGTTTAACATCTTATACTCCATTGTTTCCGGCTAACATTACAGTAAGAAAAACACTTACCACATTAAAGAGCTTAGTTTTTTTTGCTGACCTTGAGAGTGTCGAGGGCACTTTTACTACTTAACTGAGGGCACTAGTCTTATTTGTTACCGATATGAGTTTTTTTCCTATGTATTTTGGGTATCCGTGAGAGCTTGGTTGGGGCCCACGCCCCCACTACCTTACATATAGCTCCGTCCTTGGCCTTCATTATAATAACATTACTTATATTACTACATTCTTTCTTTCAAACATGTGACATGATCATTTCACAAGTTCTTTTTTTAGAACGATTGGGTTAGTATAGATGAGTTAGGTGTTGTTTATTTTTTGCTTAATCATCTTATTGTAAACATTTCTAAGTGGGGCCAGGATGTTATGTTGTTTCTTTTTGACTTTGTACAAAAAGAATACCTGTTTGTAAAAGGGTTTCAAAAAGTTAGTCATCCCCATCTAGGATCATTTTTTACATATCTATCCTTTTTTACTTTCCTCTTTCTTTCTCAACCCATCTCATCCCCCATCATCCATTGACTCATCTCCCAATTTCTTCCTAGTGATATATAATTTTCCTGTCTTGTATCATTTCATCTTTTCATCCTAACTGATAAATCATCTCCGACCATTGATTGACCTTTCACCGCCATCATCGTCGGCATCACTCGAACACTAGAACAATTTCTCCCGTAGGTGAAATAAATGGTAACTCTATTTTTTTTGTTGCAACCCTAAATACAAAAATGAATTGATGGGTAAAAACCTTACAACCTCTCAATTAATTTGAATCCCTAATTATATTAAAGAAATTAGTACATCGCCACATCTAATTGTAGCCAGATAAATCAAAATACCAATATGCAGAAACGTCATCACTGCGCACCAGAAGCAACCCTTCATCGCTGTTGTGTTTAAGGTCCATTTCATGAGTGGTTTAAAACATATTTACATGTCTAAAAATGTGCTTCAATGGGGTGCTCAAAGTACACAATATATGGCAAATCTACGTGATGAAATTGCTAATGGGTTGTGATAATGGTATTCAAGTTTTCAGTGACGTTGAAATGTAACTTTAATATTAGATTCAAATGTCAAGCTTTTGTTGTTAAGATTGCATATTATGGTTATTTTATATCATGGGTTGAGTTTTGTTACTGAAATAGTTTTATAAATATTGATGTGAGTATAGGGATAAAATTGTCAATTACTATTAAAAAGAAAATCAGACAGGACAAAAAAAGAAACAACTTTTATTCATACTTTTCTTATTCCAGGCACCCACATATATCCAAACAAGATCTTTTCTAAACAGGACAAAAATAAGAAACAACACCTTAGTGTAGTCAGTGGAAGCCCCAGAATAAAACCACCATGAGAAGACTCAAACTTGAGACCTTTCGCATGAAGAAGAGCCCCCTGACCAACTCTGTTAGATAGACGTTGGCTCAAAAGTTCTTTTGTGCTGTAATTAACATTTGTCATACATGTGACTATGTGAGTGGTACTAGGAATGATCTTTTGATTAAAGGGCAATATAATTTATGTTTAAATGATGAGTTTGTACAATAAGTGTTTAATATGAGAGTTTACTGAAGGATTATAAATGAATCGAACGTTTAGTGAATATTCATAAACGATTTGGCTAAAAGTTCATTTATGATCATTTGTATATTAATTAAATGAACATGAACAACATCTTATGTTTGTTTAGTTAAGTGAACAAACAAGAACACAAGTCTCGTTCGTTCATTTACGTTTGTGAACGTCCTGGTTATATGTTCGTTTATGTATGTTAAATTGTTTATGTCTAAATATCGTATATTTATTTAATATACTCTTCGTAAAATAAGCCAACTTAGACAAACGAACACACAAACAAGACACGTTACAATATTCTAGATATTTTATACGTTCATGTATTGCCGTCCGTTTATGTTAGTTTAACACCTTAATGAGCGAACATAAACAAACATGAACAATCTTATTTTGAACATGGACAAGAATTTTCGTCCATTTACACGTTCATGTACGTTAATTTGTCCGACTAAAATTAAATGAACGAACACGAAAAAGCCTCCGTTCGTGTTCGACCGGTTCGTTTACAACCCTAGTTTTACCTAGTCTTTTATTTATCTTTGAAATTATACACCAATTTCTAATTAAGGTATCGTCCTATCAAAAATAAAGTTTTCAAGATTGAGATCCTACTTAGAATAGTTTTCGTCTTTGCAAGATCGGGATCGTAAAATCGTATCGGGATCAAGCCCACAATCGGGCTTGAGCCACATTTATTGTCTAATAATATAATGCCAAAATTTTAATAGTCTTTATAATATTATAAAAATCTACAAATTATTATATATCATATATTAGTGTTTAATGAAAATTTTGTCCTAAATTATGATTGTGGAATGTATAAAAAAGTTAACATGTTGTTGTTTAAATTATATAAAACATAAATTTTTAGTTTGTGATTCAAAGAAAGTGAGATCGTATCAGATTAGATCTTAAGATCCTTTAGCTAAGATCGAGATCTTATAAGATCTTAAGCATGTAAAGATCCATAATGGTCTCTATCTCTCGTGATTCGTGAGGTTATTGGGATTGTAGAAGTGAAAGCTTGCAAAACCGTAAGAGCGTCTTTAAAATGCTAGATCGCTACTATTAACTTGATCGTCTTCATCGTCTGAGGATGTATAAGAAAACGAACAATGCTAAATCTTCCTACTCAATGTTCCTACATATCCTCCAATCAATATAATTATGTAACACGTGTAATACATTAATCATCTCTCTTTATTTGATTGATTGATCTTTTCACTTGGCTTAATCTCATGAGTAGGAGGACATGTAGAAACAATATGTAGGAAGAAAAATCATTTTCTTAAAAAATAGACCAGGAGACATTTATTTTAGACGAGATGTGTAAAGTGTATAAGAAAGAATGCGTTTGAAAGTGTGTATAACAATAAAGAATTAACAAGGTATCTATAAGGTAAGTTTATTTTTTTAATTTTGAATACACCTTAATAGTAAAAAAAAGACACGTTTGGTGTTTTTTTGCTTGACACGACTCGCTCTAATTCTCGACCAACTTCCCTTGCAACGCGTCGGGTGATGGCGCGTGTAATGGGTGGTACGCACGGCCAAGGGGCCGACGGTCCCTCGACACACACATTGCACATGGTCTAACTTTTTTCGAAAAATGTAGAAAACAGTCAAACGCTGCGGTGAAAGTGCGTCAATGTGATATTTAAAACTGTAGGACCAAAAATAGTTTGTAGCAAAAATTGAGGGGTAGATAGGGATGAGCACGGTACCGGTCCCGTACCGAACTAGTGGTCCCGATTTTTTTTTACTCGAATCATGGTACCGGTCCCGTACCGTATACCGGGATTCGGTACCGTTTCGATACGGAACCGGTACGGTTCCGGTTCGGTACCGAGATTCGGGTCTATATGCTCATCCCTAGGGGTAGATAATAATAGTAGTAAAAGTTACAAATATCGGAAAACGCTAACACCGTGATATTTCCATCGTCACCACCGTGACCAACCATAAACCGTTGCGATCTCCGCCTTCACCGCCGTTTTCTTCATTCACTTTCAAAAGGTACTACTTCTAACCTGTTATAATTATTGCGTGTTTGGATTTGCTTATTTTGTAATAAATTTAAATTATAATAATTTGTTGAATGAATTTAATAAAATCCATTTGTACAAGGGTTTAGGTTCAGGGGGTTTAGTACTAGTTACAATCTTTACTCCTACAAATATAATTTTCTATTTTTCTAGTAAATGTTTTTTTAACTAATAATGTTGGATTCCTTTTAGTTGTCTCTATATAATATTAACTCATGCTATTTTTACATGTGTTTAATTTGTCTTGCACATTTGTTGTCCCTTTTATTTGTTTAAAAGAGCATTTTTAATGAGATGTGAAAGTAAAGTAAAAACAGCCTTCAAATAGTGGTAATTTGGTTTAAATTGCATCTTGTTAGCTTTTTCTTTAATGCCTTAAGGAGTGTTCGGCCAAGCTTACTTTGTTGTGTTTCGAGAAAGCTGTTAAGCCCCCTGAAGCTGCTGCTTGTGTAAGCCATTTTAAAAAAAAACATACGATTCTTGTGTGCGTGAAATAAAGCTATTAAGCTTCAGGTCACCTAAACATAAGTATATGCCTAAATGGTTGTTATCAGCTACTTTATACTGCCCTCATGACCCATGCCACTTAATGATTCATTTACTGATTGATAAATATGGTCTGTTTCGGTGTTTAGATGTTTCTTAATATTAGTGATTATTTGGGGTTGTTGGGTGAGTCTTTTGTGGTTTGAATATTATTTGTGTGCCAATAAGAGACAGTTTCAATGGGTTTATTTGGTTATTGGTTGCAGAGTCTTCCTGGTTCTTTGATGGGTGCATGCCGTTCTTGTGTCTGATTTTTTATGTTTATATCTCTGCTATTTGAGTTTTTTTGTTTCCAGTTTTAGTTGGGATGGTTTATTTTGGTTTCCGCTAAAGATGAATTGGGTTTTTTATTTGGTTTCGAGTTGTCGGTAGTTGTCACATTTTGCCGTTTGGTGGTGGCTGGGAACGATATTTGGTTTATAGTTTGTCGTTCTAGTAATATTTGATGTCTTCCCCAAAACAAGTAGATAACCATTTGTTGTGTTAATAATGTTTGATGTCTTTCCAGAAAAATAATAAGTAGATGATTATTTGATGAGAAAAACTCTATAATCACCTGTTTGTTAAAATTTGGGGTGCTTATTGTGTTTAAACCATGATGTGAACTAAAATAATTAAAAACAATGGAAGTTTGTAACCACTGTATTCCATTTGTTTTATTGTATATAAAATTTGGCTACTCTTCTATTAAATGAAAACAAGACTCATGTAAACAACTGCAATAAACACGTATTTAAACTTTCTTCTGATCCTGAAATTGTAGCAGCATTTGAGTAGGAGCTTTTTTGTGTTTGAGATCTTGTCAGTGAAATCGGATTTTGGTATTTTGTGCCTCTAATGATATGGTCATTATTCTATTAGAATTTTGGGTGTGTTTGGTGTGGTGACATATGGGCACATGGGCAGGTTTTGTAAAATCCACCCCTTATTTCCCTTAATATTGACAAAAAAATTTCGCCAAGGTTTGATATCATTCCCACTTTCTATTGAATAAACATGTTCATTCGGCTGGCTTTGAAATCACAAATGAGTATAATCGTTAATCAATTTAAGAACTACCTATGTTCGTTTTTGTTCCAAGTTGCGATATCTTGATATTAATTTTATTCGATAATGTCTTAACTTCGTGATATGCATGTTAAGGTATATACTGAATTTTCTGGGACTATGTTTGTAAATCTTGTGGCTACATAGTCCATTGAACAAGATAATCCAAATCGGGTCGGTTGATGGATTATGTTTATGGGTTTCGTAACATACGTGGTCTAGTAACCAAGAGAATCGGTTGATCAAGTGTTAGTTGTTGCATTTAGTTTGAATTTCAACATACTTTCAAATCTGTTCCTATAGTCATTCTTAATGGCAAATCATATGGCACCTTATTATAGTGATGTTTGCTTTCAGTGTTACAGTAATAGACCAAAGATTTCTCACACACATCTGCGGAATAGCACACACAGAGGATTTCTCAGCTTGAAGGAAGACTCGTAAGCGGTAAGTACATTAGGGTTTCTTATCTTAGTTTATATCAATACTAGCATATTCTGCATTACACTTTAATTCATCAACCTGTGTTAACAGCAAAGTAAGTTTTGATTTCTTGTGACGTATAAGTGTAAATTAGGTTTGTACAGTACCTGCTCAATAATATTTCGTTTATTTTCTCTATGGTTCTTAACTCATTATGTTTTGTTGATTTAATTAAGTGAATCATCATGTTTCTAAATCTGTTTTGTATAAAAAAATTTCACAAGACAAGTAAACGATAAATGATAATGTAAGTCATCAAAAAAGAAGAACATGGAGGGACTTTCGATTGGTATTAAAAATGCTTATAAGAAAATAAAGATCCAGATTATTATTCTTTTGTCAATCATTTGATTTAAAACTTAGAAATTATAGAATCAGCACTATAGCTTATTAAATTGGTATGTTGCGTAACTTCTAATTGGTTTTGTGAGAATTCATGATTTTCAGAAATTTAAAAAACTGGTTATTAAGTTTCACGAGCACAACTATAGATTTAGGATGTATATGCTGAAATGTGTGTAAAGTTTGAAGTCATCTTGTTATGCTTATGATTAGTAAGCGCTTTGCCAGGCCCCAAATTTTTATTAACCTACTATATATTTCTAGTTTATTACATTACATCTGTAAATAGTGATTAGTTAAATGCAACCAGTTTAGTGGAACTAAGAACTAGAATAAATGGTTAATTTCATGCCTATAATATTAAAAATGAGGTACATAAGTGATCTTGTTACATCCACTACAGTACATCTGTACATGTCACGTTGTGGTGTTTAAGGATGACGACAGTTGGAACGACGATGGCTAATAAAGCTTCAGGTTTCAAAAGGTGGGGTAGAAAAGGTCCATTTATCAGATATGGGCTTCCTATGATTTCACTCACTGTGTTTGGAGCACTTGGGCTTGGTCATCTTTTGCAGGGCAGGTGAGGGATTGTTAACTAATTTACTAAATCAGAATAATTGCATATTATATTACAGAATTTAATTAGCTATAAATTAAATGGGTGTTTCTAATAAAATCCTTGTTTGTTTCATGTATTGTCCATTTTTTTTTCCATCTTTTTGATATCAACTCTCATACTTCAGTAAGGATATAGCAAAGGTGAAAGACGATCAAGAGTGGGAGATCCTTGAAACAAAGAAAGCCCTTTCAAGAACAGGACCCATCGAAGCTTACAAGCCTAAAAACTTGTCACTGGAGGAGGAGCTAAAGGTTATATGCTGTAAATTAATCTCTTGGTATAAGGTGGCGAGTTTGACCCATTTATTAGTGGACGGGTAATATCCTGGGGGTAGGGGTAGGATCTACATTCCACCTCCCCCATACCACGCTCCGGCGGGATTGGGTATGATGTATTAATGGATTGGTTAAATTCATATTTAAGGGGTCAAAAGGGCTAAATAAAAAAAACTAGGTAAAAAGGATACCGAATGGGTCAAAAGTAGGACATAATGTATATTAATGCATGCAATCTCCTAATTTGCTTTTGCCAAAATAAAATGGAATAATATTGTGTAGTTTTTACTATGTTACAATGGTTTTTTTGAAAGGCGCAAAATTTAAACAAAAATAGTTTTGGCTCAACAAAAGCGACCCACGCCAGAAGTACTTGTTTCGACCGACCGTTAAGCCCACCCTTGTTTATGAAGCTTATGAGTGGGTCTTTTGGCTACAGGCTTTGCAGCGAAGTGTTGACATAAACAGCTACGAGTATAAGAGAATCCCCAAACCAACTGAAGGCAATTGAGCTTCAAGTGTAGTTCTTTAAGCATCGTAGCTTCCCTCAAATAAGCGACACCTCTCAGAATTTGAAGTTAAGCATTTGGATCCGTCACTTTTGCCTAAAAAGATGAAAAATGCTCATAAACTGCAGTTCGGTAGTTTTGTTCCTTTGTGTTATCCCAATGCATCATGATGCTTCTTCTTGTATACTTTTGCCTATAGACATGAATCCACTGTCTCGTACAGTTATATAAGGCTCCAATTAGCTTAGCATTTTCCTCTCACAATTAGATTCACGATATCCTATTTCATGATTATCTTTAAGGTTATCTACAGTCGACATATGATTAAAATCAAAATGTTTTACATGCAAGTTTCTTCTGGCAATCGAAATCAAACTACTTTCAAAGTCTCGGAATGGCACACGGATTTGACAATTTTAACACCCGTCGTATCCTGTTTTGTGCACTTCTACATGTTAGTTATGCAATTATCTATCTTCTGGAATTGTATCAAGCCATATTAATTTTAGAGTTTGAAGAAATTTATTTGACTCAGCATAATATATCCATATGTCCAATGAAAGACATCCCAAAAGAAAACTTGATATATTATTGGCATCTTAAAAAAATTAGGCATCAGATAAATACCTGGTTATGACCGGGTGACTGTGAACCAGAGAGACGGTTATACGCTTCAATCTTATTTAGAATCTCAGAAGCTTCTGAATTGTGAACTTGCTGAGAAGCCTCGCCAGGAAACAAAGTAATCTGACGGCGACAAAGTGGGCATTTACATGGCTGTAACACTGACCCATGATTCCAAACTTGTAAAATGCAACTTCCTAACAGTGCAACAAAAGATGCATATTAGTTAAACTCCTTAGATGAAGCAATATTCTTGGTAATGACCGAAGCTTAGTGCTTTAACAACATGTATGATTAGGTTTGCAGTAGGCATTGCTTTAACAACATGTATGATTAGGTTTGCAGTAGGCACTTGTGGAAACCCAAATTCATTGTAAATAGAGGTGAACATTTCGGCTTTTTTTTAAAACCGGTTCGGTTTTTTAACCGAACCGGTTTTAGTTAACCAGTAAAAGAACCGGTTTTGACTATAACCGGTTCGGTTATAAACCGGTTTTTTCATATAGAAAATGCAAAATCGGTTCGGTTAGTCAACCGGTTTAACCGGTTTTTATGCAACCGGTTTTCAAAAAAACCGGTTTTTAAAAACACCGGTTTCGGTTTTCTTCCCCGGTTCGGTTCATGAACCGGTTTTTCTGTACACCTCTAATTGTAAATAGTAGAGGTATTTACAGTAGCCCAAAACGAAATGCAAATATAGTTGCGCACTATGCTTGATCTTTGTCTAATCTCGCCCTGTATGAACCCGCACTTAATAGTTACCCATTTGACCCATGTGACCCATTTTGATACCTATTGAAAAACTGCATTTTCATTCACTTAACAGTTACCCATTTGACCCATAATAGCTTAACAAATTTGTGTCCATTAACTTGATAATTCCAACCTCAGAAAATGGTGCTTACACGAGCTTCATGCTTCAAGTACCTCAAATAAACTATAGAACAAAATTTTCATAGATCATACTTAAACCTGTAAAATAAGTTCATACACCACAAAATAAGCTAAAACAAAGCCATAAGTTGTTTGTATACCCATAATATGTTTAACCCAAACACCCCTTAAGCATACATAAAGTAACAAATTACAACAATATAAGAAAGATTATAAAATAATCACCTCTAACCAAATTTCAGTATCTTAGGTAAATTAGGAAGATCCCACTTATGAACTGGGGCTGAAAACTGCAATAAAACAAAAACCAATCAATAAACTCCCAGGATATATAAAGCTTTAGAAATTTATCCACGCATGGCTAAAATGCCCTTCAATAAACTCCCAGGATATATAAAGCATTAAAAATCAACGTGGTTTTGCGACCCGCGCTGTGATGCTGAGTGCGGGGTTTTACGTTTGCGGCTTATACTATGATTCGGTGCAACGTACCAATACTTAAATAGAAATGTAGCGGTACTCGAATAAAGCTTTATAAGTTTCAAATGAACTAAAGTTTAGTCTAATAGAATATAGCCGAGATCAGATGCATTTACTACATAGACATTGTTGATTGTTGCTCAAAATAAACCATAAGTTAATACATAATTAGTGAGCACAAATTTGTTCCTTGTCTAGTACTTCATCCGGGTGTATATCTGTTGACTTTGTCTTCCAATGACGATTCTGGCATTTCAATCTTCCAGATTCCAATATTCGTCTCGTCGTGATGGGCATCCATTATTGCTTATCAGCAATCGGTAACGTCAGTTAACCGTGTTTGCAGTTGTTTTTCTTGTTCTTCTTCTGCAAGACCATTCAGCTATAACTACAACAAAAATCAACATACACAATTTGTTCTGTAGAATATACCTTTTGTTCGTTCTGCAAATCCAAAAAGTGGCCACATGATACTCGTATTGTCTTCTGAAATCAAACCGCTTTTGGACGTTCTTATTCTTGAGCAGCTTATCTGCGTGTAGAATATTTGATGTTCTAAACACTGATAAGCTACTTAAGAATCAACACACATCATAAAGCAGCAAAGTCATAAGAAACAGAATTTAACTCGCAATAGCTGCAAACACAATAAAGTGATGCCCCGCCAAAATACGTGTCAAATTGAACCTACACAATAATCAAACCCGCCAGCTGCAAACACAATTTAGCGATGCCGTGCCAAGATACGAGTCAAATAAACAACTACAATTGAAGATCACCAAAAGGCATAAGGAACACAATTTCACCCAAAATGACTGCAAACACAATGAAGTGATGCCTCGCCAAGATACATGTCAACTTTAAGGGTGCGTTTGGTATGCATACATGAATCACTATGACAATGAGTTTGATGTTTAAATGGAATGGAAACATATATCATTGTCTATATAAATTGTTGTTTGGTGTGTTTAATGAGGTTTGAGGCAATATGTTAAAAGTTTAATATAATATTAGTAAAAAGAATGAGAGTAAACTGCAAAAATCATCCTTGTGGTTTGTAGTTTGTGGCACTAATCATCCTTAGCCGATACTATTGGCACTAATCATCCCTGAGTTCCAAATGTTCTACAAAAATCATCCTTATTGGGGATGATTTTTGCAAAAAGTTTAACAAAAAGTTTTACAAAAATCATCCCTCTAGGGATGAATTTTGCCGAACGTTTCACAACTCAAGGATGATTAGTGCCAATAGTATCGGCTAGGGATGATTAGTGCCACAAACTACAAACCACAGGGATGATTTTTGCAGTTTACTCAAAGAATAATGAATGTATAAGTTAATAAAGAATTTGTGGTTGAGAAAAAAAAGATATAATGGTCCCACAAGGAATACCACTCAAAGGTACCTAGCTCCACATCTATTATTTTGTGACTATCATTTCATGCCTTCATTCCCATATCCCTCAACCAAACTTGTACAATGAATATGATTGTGATTGATTGATTCCCATAGTCACATACCAAACACACCCTAACTACCACAATAATCAAACCAGTCATAAAACGCATTGATCAGTAATAGGATGGGCATCTACAAAGAAAGATGGGAAACTAAAGAGGATGCGGCGAAAAAATAGTTTGTATCGAAGTATCTGTCATGACATTCTTTTCGGTTTCACATCCTTCTTTGTTAAAACGCATTGTACCTACGATCAAAGCCTTTTGTTAGATTGAACGGTAATGATATCAAGAGTTTAGACGAACATATCAAGAGAAAGTGAAAGTTTTTTTTAAATAGATATAAGGCTCAGATTTGTAACCACGATGCCCCTTGACATATCCACCAAATTAATCCGAAAAAGAAATAAAATTGTTTTTTTAGAATATGCTTGCAAGATTTTTTTGATGGCTACTATATAAATATGTACAATAATAATAGGATAAGGATCCTCTCATGTTCAAATGAACATGAGATGTAATGTTGTGTTTTATGTGATTGTACATTTGATTATTTAATTCAAATGTACAATCTCATAAAACACAACATTACCTCTCATGTTCATTTGAACATGAGAGGATCTTTTTCCATAATAATAATACATTTTTTAGTAATCTCTACGTGATTTTTTAAACATTGGAGTTTTTTTTCTCATTTATAAACACCCTTTTGCTTATACTTTATAGTTACGTGAGATTAATATAGTGCAAAAGCTTGATATCTATTCTTATAAAAGATACAGTCCCTTAATTTATTGGGGAGGTATCCAAGTGAATGAGCCTTTAATGCAATTGGCTGATTTTGTAATAAGAAGGTGCATGGATTTGCGGTTATAGGGCCATGAATGGAGTGAGTAAGTATCCAATTTAATGCAGTTTAATAGGAAGGGGAATGGTTCTAATGATTGAATGCGCATGTAAGGGTTTTAAAGAGTGATGATTGAATGTGCATGTATACAATTTTCTCTTTAGTTGCACCTTTTATTATTTTTATTGTTGCTTTCCATCTTTGTTCCTATAATTAGCACTATTTTGGTTAACCAAATTTACTCTTTTTACTTTCTAATGTTGCTTTGGTTATTATTTGGTTTAACAACTAGCAGACTATGGTTTTAATTCTTGATGAGTACATGTCTTTATCAGAGTTTGACAATGTATCTTATAGTTATTGTTTACAATTGATAAACTGAAAGCTGATTAGGAATCTAATCGTAGTCGTGGTTGTAACTTTATCTAATAGGTCCCGTTCCCATTCATTAAAGGGGTGTTTGGGTAAGTCTTTTCTGAGGCTTATTTACCTATTGTATCTTGGTAAAGCTCTTAAGCCCTTTTGGATGTTTGGGTAAAGTCAAGCGACATATGCTTGTGAGCTTATTTAACCTACTTTTGAGAAGCTCTTTTGATATGGCTATTTGAGAAAGCTTGCAATTTGTTTTTGAGGAAGCTTCTTAAATACAATATCATGTTCTATTTTTTGTCTTCTGATATAGGATTTTGATGTTAGCAGATTTAACCGCATGTAGGCTTGATTCATTGGATTTCTAAGGTATGTAAACTATGTTTCAGTTTTATATAGAGCTGGTTATTGGTTTCACTGTTATATTTGGATTCCATTTCAAGTTATGCTTTTTTTTGTTAGTTTGGCCAATAGTTTATAGATTACCACCACATATTTGACGCACATTGAATGTTTGATGAAATGTATAAATAAAAAGAAAAACTGGAGCAAGGGTTATCTTCTACTATGATCAGGAAAATAAACGGCCTATTGAAGGTAGATTACTACGGGTGAGTATGATATTTTTATTATTTGGAAGGTTGTAATAAACTCTCAAATGGTACCAGTAGCATTTATGATTCTCTGATTTCTATTACAGACACGAAGACGGCAAAACGAGAGGTTCATAAAAACAAGCTGACTGAATAGATTATACATGTCCCGGTGAAATCGTGTCCGATCACATTAGTGGGTTTCGTTCTTTTTCAGGTGACTTTTTCACATATGTTGATAGGTAGAAAGATTATTGGAATGGGTATTATATCTTTGCTATTGATATATTTGTAATTCTAATTTGAATATGTTAAATAGTACTTTAAGTTTATGCATTTATCTATTTAATCCAGCTCAGGTAGTAGAAATTCACATACTTTTTAAATTCTGTAACATCATTCATTTGATGTTTGTACTGGATTATACAAACAGTTTTCAGTTAGTAGCTTTGGACAAGCAATCACATACATACCCTCAGTTTTCTAGACCTAATACGCTCATTTGTTTGTTGATTGAACATCTGCAAACTCAGGATATTTTTTGTGAGCACATTGTTGCTGAATTTGACTCAATCAACTTAACAGAATATGCCAATAAACTCTATAGGTTGAAGTCCATTATATCTTCAATTGAGTAATGTATTTCTACACATGGAGCGTGAGGGTCGTGTGAGCCCACAGATATCACCATGATTAGCCCTTTTATAAGCAATCCCAAACAGCCTGTTAAAAGTAATTGTCACTTATTACTTGAAACCACAGTGTTGTAGGTTTAGTGTTGCATGTGAAAAGTTGAAGAAGGTGTTGAGTGCAAATCCACAGGCACCTATGATGTTGGCTTATTTCAAGGAGTCCAAGAAAGTTAATGAGATCTATGTTAAATGTGAATACAAATGTAAGTACTTTGTATAACAACTAAAACAGAACAATATAGTGTGTAAATACGAAGTACTTACTGATTAGTAGTAAATAGTTTACACCCGCTCCTATAATATGGGTTGCCTGATGCGGTGCGAGCCTTAGCCATTGTTTCTATATAAAAACATAGTAAATTACTAATTTCTAAACGAGTCTTGAGAATAAACTGTATGTTAATGTGCTGTTAGTATTAGTGTCAGTGGTTGGGTTTTATTGTTTATCATAGTTAAGTTCTTATCCGTTAGTTTTATTCAGTAATGTTATAAATACTAATATCAACTTAATGTCACAGCAAAAAGCGATAAAACATCATTTTCTAAACCCTTTACCCAAAATATTTCGTCATCATTTGAGCATTTCATTGGGAGCAGATTTGCTCGACATAACTTTCGTCATCATTTGAGCATTTCATCGGCTATAAACCCTTTACCCAAAACAAGATACCTTTGGCGAGCAGTTTTGGTCGACATACCTTTCGTCATCATTTGAGCATTTCATTAAGTATAAACCCTTTACCCAAAATAAGATACCTTTGGCGAGCAGATTTGCTCGAAATAACTTTCATCATCATTTTCCATTTAGAAAATGATGGTAGTTGACGCTGCAAATTCACAAGGTAACAATATCATGATGAAGGAAGTCAACAACAATAGTAGTATTTCCATTGAGAAGCAACCCTTAGAGGTATTGACATCCAGAAATGAAGCAGAGAATAATTCAGTAAACGATGAAAGTAGCACCCTTGTAGTTATTGATCATGGTAAGCGGTTGATGAGGTGTCATTTTATACACTTTTTCAGGGTCGTTTAACCCCCTAAATCGTGCATTTATGCCCAAAATAGGTACTTAATCATTCCTTTTCAGGTATTTAGCATTTGGAAGACATTTGGAGGAAATACACGTGACTTGGGCTCATATGGAGAAGAAACAGACAAGACTACCAACCTACACCAACATCTCTCAAGAATTTCTACTCAGAAGCTGGAGACGGCGTCACAGATTACACGTGACGCCGTCACAACCCATCTCAAGACGGCGTCACAAGATCTCAAGACGGCGTCAGAATGTATGACCCATCCCGTTATCTAGAATATTCTCTTTCACGACGGCGTCACGATTAAAACGCGACGCCGTCGCATCGATTTTCCTATATATACAAATTCGTTTTAGGGTTTTAAGTGTGTAACTTTAGAGTAAAAGAAAGGGGCGAACCCTAGTTCGTTTAGCAGCTGTTAGGGACGATTTTAGGGCCTCAAAACCCTATTGTACTCTCTTCAATTCATGTTTTAATCAAGTAATAATATCTTAATCATTCAATATGTCTTGTTGTGTGATTCTTATTTGTTCTTACTTTATCTTTAACATGCTTGGATAAACCTTCTATTGTGTTTATTTATGATTGTATAAAACCTAGGAAGTAGATTTTAGTGGTGTTGCTTCTTGTGATGAATATGCTTAGGTCTTAGAAAAACAGCTTTTGTCTGTATCGCTGTTGATATGTCTAGGAAAACATGATTGTGTAGAAAGGATACCATCGGGTAACAGTCTTCATACTACCTTACCCCTTATATGGTTGATCAACTCTTAATATATTTCAAATGTATTTAATATACTCTTAGAGGCCTTATAATAGTCTTCATACTACCTTACTTGTGTGTTGCCTTAATGGAATATTAAATAGACGGCGGGTTCGTGTAAGTCATTCATGACTTAGGAAATAATAACATAGATGATCACAAGTGTGACAAAGCAACAACACTAGGAGAAGCAATCTAGGGAGTAATACATGATTAAATAAACATGTTCTTTTGTTATATTGTTATCACCAGTAGCGTAGTTTATATTTAGTTTAATAGCTAAACCTAACCAAACCTCTCAAACATATGATTTACTGCTTTCATAAAACATAAAAAGACAAAAAGAATCTTCTCTCGGCCCTTAGAATTTTGTTAGACCGTGATCAAGCCTTCCCAACCTATTCCCTTAGAGAACGATAACAACCCCCGAGTCTTGCCTATACTATACTATAATGGTTAGGTACACTTCCTAGAGAGTTGTAAAACTTCTTGTAGAAGTCCCTTACGACAACCGCAACAAGTTTTTGGCGCCGCTGCCGGGGAATAGTTAGGTTTTGATCATAGTTTAACTTAGTTTTACTCGCTTGAAACCTTTCAAGTGAGATTTTAATTCTTGTCATTAGCTTTCTTGTAGTCTATCTTTTTCTTTGTGCCCTTTGTTCGTAACATTTGTAAATTTGTAAATTATAATGAATAGGTATGGTTATTCTGGCGTAGGTAGGTTTGATGTATTCTTCCGTAATCAACTCTTGGTGTTCCAACAACATCAAGATGAATCTCTCTACGATTCATGGACTCGTTTCAAAGACATAATCTGAAAAGTTCTGAATCATGACCTTAGTATATGGACCCTAATTGAAATCTTTCTTAAATATCTCGACTCGTTATCCCGTCATATTATCAATTTGACAGCAGAAGGGGATCTTAGGAAGTTTAGTGATACAGGAGCATGGTATGCCATAGAGGATTGTGCCCAATATGATAAAAATGTAGCAACCCAACAAACGCTATTTCTGATGAAATAATAGCAAATCCAAATGCTCAAATAGTTTGGGATGATATGGTTAGGGTACAGGTACCTAGGTGCATAACATGGTTAGATTATGATGAGCATGTAGATAGCCTAAGTACGATGGATAATAAGGTAGGAGTTACATGTAACAACCATGATTTGAGCATGTTAGTTTAAACCTTTATAAATGGCTAAGAGTTCATTTTTATGTGTGTAAGTGTTGTATGGGCTAAGTGAGTTAATTATGTGCTTGATATCATTTTGAGGTGTATGACTTGATATCATTTTGAGGTGTAAGGGCATCTCATTTTGAGTGTGTTTGAGTTTAGTGTTAAGTATTCCATTCGTTCACGTGTGGTGATAATGGATATGAAAGACGTGTGCATGCATTACTACGTCAATACTTGGTTTTAAGGATTAAGGGTTTATGGGAAGTGTGTGATATGGGAAAGGAATAATGTGGTTGAAATATGGAAGTTGGTAGTAAACTTTCCATATATAGAAAGTGAATTTGGAAATGAAAAGTTATTTTTAGAAAGTAGTTTATAAGCAAAATGGTTTACCAAATTAGCTTAGGTTTTTATATAAACTTAAGGTATTGAAGGTAATTAATTAACTAATAAAAGATAAAAAAATATTTTTTATATATAATAGTAAATACGAATTTTAGGAAAAAAGAAAGAAAAATAAAAAAGGAAACAAATCTGATTACAATTAGGATTCTAGGTAGTATAAATATAAGATAAATAAATCCCTAAATCACTTTTTCTCTCCTCTTTTTCCCTGTGATCGACCGAACCTCCAAGAGAAGAAAAAAAAAGATTTTTTTTAGAGTTGGTGATTAAGTGATTCAAGAATCAAGGTTTAGGTATGTTTCAATTAAGTTTTTGTTTAGTTTTCTTTAAATCATGTAACAATTATTAAGATGGATAATTAGGGTTTTATAAAATCTGTAAATTAATATAATTAAACTAGTTAATAATGATTAGGGATGAATTATAAGCATGATGATGTATTCGGTTAGGTTTAGAATGCGTTAGAACTTGATTTAGGTTTGAGCAGAATTTAGGGTTGTGTTGTTTCGTGAATATCTAGAGGTTAGAAGCATGAATTGATGTGATTCCGGTGCCTATGATGTAGCCCAGAGAGTCTAGTTTCCAGAACATCCGGCCTCGAAAGTTTTTAAGGTCGTGAAGTCATTCAAATGTTGCTTACAAGAAAAGTTGTCAAAGCAGTAAATTCGGGTCAAATTTAGGTCAGATTACGAGGTGTAAAACCCCCACTTAAAATTCGAATTAGGATTAGCCAACCTACAAGAGTTTAGTTATATGTGTCTATTAAAAATACCCTAAAGGAGAGCTTTTGATTTGGAGTCTAAGTATGGTTTTTAGGAACAACACTTTTTAGTGTTCGTTCAGATCCGAAACTGAGTAGTTAAAAGTTTGATTTTATTTGGGGCACTTCAGAGGGGAAATAAATTAGTGAAAAAATCTTAGAGATAATAAACTCATGATATTGAACCTGTGATTTTTGGTAAAATTTATAAAGGTCAGTAGGTGTGGTTTAGAAAATAGTAAAGTGACTCTAAAATTCTGTGTTTTCGGGTAAATTGTTGAACACTGAAAAAGTATGTAAACGAATTGGTAAATGTTGGGCATGGTGTCGGGGTGACCCATGAGGGTAAATAAACACCTTAGACATCCATCATATGATTATTACATGTGCTTAAGCTTTTGGCTTAATAGCGTGTAACACGTGTTATTTTGTTGTTTAGCTGTGTGTGAGGATTTTGGGAATTGCTTTAGCATCAGGTGAGTTTCATAGCCCCTTTTTCTTATGTTTTCTTAGGGTGAAAATGATGTTATGAGTTTAAATATTTTAGTTGCTGTGATTATTTGTTTATATGTTATGTGGTATGCTCCATGGCTTTGTGTTCAATTGAAGTTGTTTATGTGGTATGCTCCATGGCTTTGTGTTTAATTGGAGTTGTTTATGTGGTACGCTCCATGGCTTTGTATTCAATTGGAGGCGTTTATGTGGTACGCTCCATGGCTTTATGATCAATTGGAGTTGTTTTGAGGTATGTGAGTTCGGTTAGAGAGTGGTGTTTACTACTCAATCATATCCAACTAAAGGGTTAAAATAATACCTACTGACTTTGTGTTCCGATCGGAGGGTAGTGATCTACCCATGACCCTTTTGTGAGTGATGTGATGTATACGTGGACTGCGGGAGACGTATGGTTGTTATGAATTATTTTAGTAATCGCAGCAATTGTTTGAAAGGTTTTGTTATGTGTTTTAAACCTATGACTCTCACCAACCATTGTGTTGACTTTTCAAAGCATCATTTTTAGGTGAGCATCATGAGGATGTTAAGGCTAAAAGAAGGGGCTAGAAAGACCGTAGGAATGCATTTGGAGTTCGCTCCTGAGTTTTGTTCTTGTTTGTTGCATGGATTTTTTTTGAATGCTATTTGATTTTATTAGGTTCGTAAGTCATTTATGTCTTTGTATTAATGAGACCCTTTGTCATTAATACAAGACGCCGTGCGGTTTCTTTTGTTTTTCGGTATTGTCATGACACATTGTGTCTTTTATATTTATTTATGCATTTAGTGATTCTCTATTGTTGACACCATTGTGTTGTGATGATATCCATGATGTTACGCCTCGTGTTTCCGCCTTGGCGGGGTGTGACAGATTGGTATCAGAGCCAGGTTATAGAGAAGTAGGTGGTTGAGCCTAGACTATAACCTAGGGGTCCTTCATGTAGATGCATTTAGGGCTTAAGTGTTTAATGCTATAACTGCTATGCTTCCCCTCTATTTTTTTGCATAGCTTATATATTTTATATTTTGCTAAGTTGTCATTTTAGTTATTTTGCCTACCACTATCTCATATGATATGTATTACTTTCTTAGTATTTTAGTTATGTTTTCCCCCACCCGTAAGAAGTCTCGTTGGGGAACCGTTTTCCCAACTGGACTTAAGCGTTATAAGGAGCCTCTTGTGGAACCGAAGGAGATAGGATAGTTGATCGTTTGTCGGATGTGCGTAATAGGGCTGGACCCGCGGAGTCGGGTGATTCTTGCGGAGGCAAAGTCAAACCCAAGCGAGGCCCAGCATAAGTTTATCCCGTCCTTTACCTCGTCATGTTGTTATTGATTATTTCTTTCGGATATTTCGTATTTTGGAAGTCGTTGCGAGACTTTCGTTCCTTTATGTCGTTTCGATTTCAATTTGATATAAGTAAGTAGTTATTTGATGGAGCATCTTTTATGTGTTAAGTTGGAGTGGTTTAAGATGTGCAATGTGGTATATGTGCTTATATGTGAATTATGATTGATATGGGTAATCTTGGAAGTAAGTACACGTGTGAAAGGAGGCACTTATAATTATGGTGGCCAACATAATTATAAAGGCATCACACACGTAGACTTGTGACCATGATTGCATTTATTTGTGTTTGGTTGTAAGATGGTAGTGTAATATGTTTTTTTATTGATATGTGTATTCATGATAAGGATGGTGGTATGGGTAGAGAATTATTCTCTTACCCTAATTGGAGGATATGTTAAGTTGAGTTGTATAGTTTCTCTTCTATCTAGTAATTGTAGATACCTAATATTGCTTTTATAGAGGTTGCTCGTTTGCTTGGTTGTTTGTTTGGATTTCCTAAGTCTAAGCTTAGCATCCCTTCATCGTACTTTGTTAGTAAGGATACCTGATTTTTCCTATTCGACGTCTCGATGTATATTGGTTGTTCGGAATCTGCTCTTTCAGATATAGGCGCGTTTTGTTAGTTCTTTCGTTGCATTGATTACTCGTATGAGTATCAAACGTTTCTTTTAAGCACTAATTGTTCCTAACATATTAGTGTGAATCATTACTCCTTTGGTTGTATATCCCTTGGTTTTCGTAACCCGTTGGCGACGTGCTGTAACACCCCCAAATCTGGGTAGCAGCGGAATGTTGAATATCCGAGGGCGTTACTTCATAGATCAATAGCACAAGATATGGAGAAACGACCACTACGTGTCATTTTAACAAAAGTTTTACATTTGATTAACAGAACTTGCTTAGTTCATTACATAAGCTTATGGCTTCAAATTGTTAGACAATATAAGTAAAGATTTTGATTTATAACAAATGTCCCCAAAATGTAATACGCCTAAATCTTTGTACTGACTCTTCCAAAGAGGACCCCCAATGTATCTGAGGCACCCCAGCCTTATTGACTGAGAAAAACAGGCTTAAAATATCATCATAATGTTGGTGAATTCATAGGTTTATGTAAATAATAGTAGGACCTCAAGATTTCCAAGTTGTATGATTAAGCAACAAAATGCAAACATCATAATAAGTAATTTCGTTTTACTAAGCTCATGACCACTAAAGCTCGACATTGTGAATGCAAGATATTGCCAATGGAATGCCCTTGAAATGTGTTCTAACTCGCAAAATTCCAAATCCAATCATGGTATACATTCGGTCCGGTGATAAGTATCACCCATAGGGATTGTTAATCCAAATAGATCTATCTATAACATTCGCTCTCACAGTCCAGTAATTGACAGTTCATGATGATGGGCTCAGTGGGTTATCGCTACTTAGGCAAACACGTAATCATAGTATAAAATGTACACATGCGTCCAATTTGTAAAACAAAGCATGTTCTCACCCCAAGGATGTAAATTATTTAAATAATTGTTATTAACATATGAGATTTGAAACTTACCTCCAGTTAATAGTCATGAATGATAAATATACCAAGTATAGCTACATGAATTCACACCGTCAAGTACCTATAGTATATATTACGGACAGTCTAGTCTATTTTTTTTTTTTTTTCAAGTTTAGGCTAAAGACTCAATGTATAAACTACAATAATTTGTTAGTTTATATATATTGTTATCACTTGTGTGGTGGTGTACATGTTTAATGTATTTGAAATTGTTTGATGGCCCCTTGGGGAGGTATACGATCTCATACGTTCTTGTATACATATAAAAGTTATTAATAAATATTTGTATTTATTAAATTGTAAGTTAACTCGTATATTACCCGAATATAATTCGTTCGATATCTTAAGTGTTTATGAAATCACTTTTGTTTATAAAATACCCTTAGGTTTTGTATAATTACTAAAACAGCCCCTAGGTGTATGACATATATACTATTTACATTTCAAACCCTTAAGTTTTCATAATTACACTTTTGTCCTCAAACTTTACACATTTACATTTAGGCTCCTTTACTATTTAAAACAACCCTTAAGTCAAAAAGTCGACCAAAAACCAATAAAATTCCCCCTAAACCTTATAAAGTCAGTCATTGACAGTTTTGAACCTATAGTTTGCAAATTGACACTTTTAGTCCCTTAACTTGTAAAAATTGCATTTTAATCCCGATTAAGTTCTAAAAAGTGGCAATTGGTTTTATTACTTTCCAATAAGTCATATAAGCTGTTGTCAGCCCATAAATAAGCTTGGATGAGCTTATTTTGGCTTATTGAGCTTATTGGGCCTTATTAGACCCGTTAAGGTCTAATAAGCCATCAAAAGGTCTAATTTGAACTTTAAAAGCACAAAAGCCTTCATTATGCTTATTTAAGTTAGTTAAGCTAAAAATAAAGCTTGGGAGAGCTTATTGGAGCTTATTCAAGCTTATTGGGCTTGTTAGCCCAATAACTCTAATCCGATTGTTTTAAAAGTCCACTAAGGTTTAAATAAAGTGGTTTAACTTATTTTCTCATCTCATTAAGCTCTTATGGTCAAAACTAACTTGTTATAGTGTTTGGCTTATCCAATAAGCCAATAAGCTCGTTATTAGGCTTTTGGGCCCAATAAGAACCCGGATAAGTTTACACGAGTTCAAGTTATTTCAATAAGGTCCATTAGCATTTTCTAAGTCTAATAAGTTCTCTTAAATTGTATAAGCTTACCAATAAGCTGTTTGAGCTTATTCTGGCTTATAGGTTCACGTTTGGACTCGATAATGGACTAACAAGCCCATTAAGGGTCCGATTGGTTTTCTAGTGAGTATTAGGATCCATTTAGCTTCGATAAGCATTTTAGGTTTTTAAATAAGTTCGTGGAGCTTATCAATAAGCTGTGGTTCTCCGATTATGGACATGTTCGGCTGTTTTGGTTTAAAGTGCCTATGGGTGGCCCGTTAGGGCTTTCCCCTTGCGTTCACTTGTCCACGCGTTAATAAGCTTACTTATCCCATATTATGATTGAGATGCTTAAGTATAGCATGAATCTACTCGTGGGGATGTTGGGCTGGTTGCGACAAGCCGTTAGCATGTTTGGGTCACTCAAGGCCCTTTGTGGCTCGTTAGTTTCCCTAACCCTTTATATGATTCGAACCGTGCTCTAGTGACAAAAATGTTGTGTATTTAAATGTATACCCGTCGCATTTTAACATGCAAGTGACTTTTAAGGTCGCGTATTTGGGAATCCCAAGCATTATTATGTCTGTTTTACAACAAGAGTTTACGTGTGGTTTCCTTATAACAACGATTTTCGATGCTTTGCTTGTTACTAGGTCACATTACATGTGTTTTATGTATTTTAAATCACCACACAAGTTGTTATACGCAATAGCATTGCGTATAACACGTTCATTTGAAATTAACGTGCGTTTTCTTTAGTTATCCCACTATTCATGTGTTCAAACGCGACACGAAAAACTAGTTAGCAAAGTATCACGTATAATATAAACGTTATGGGTTCGAATGTGACTTACAAGGGTCCTATAGTTCTTAGCTTGAGAAGTGGATGTGTAGTATTACCCTTCTTAATAACCTTGTATGCTATCTTAAGTACACCTTGTGTCCTTGGAAGGAAAATGTGAGCGTGTATGGTTCGGTTATCACTTAACCCGAATGCAATAGGGAGAAATGAGAATGGTTTTTGCCTTGAGAGAGTTTGAGAGTTTAAGAAGTGTTCAAGTGTATATGTGAGTGTGTATTTATAGGCAAATGAGCTAGTTACTTCCCTTGGTTCTAAACTAACCAATGTCGAGCCTTAAGAGGTGGTTTTGAGGTTTCCTAGTTAATATCAAATGGTTTCTTGATAAACCACTTAAGTACAAGTTTTAATTACTCAAATGTTGTACAAGATTTGCTAGATACTTGAAATCTAAGGGATTTTGTATGTTTGATCATGCTTAGCCGTGGCCTAAGAGACAAAAGAGAAACCATTTAGTTATTATCCAATGTGTAAAGGCTAATGGGAGACATTAAGTACTAACCTTATTTAACCAAGTGGATGTAATGTACTTTGGAAGTTCATGGAGAAGATTTCTATGCGTGTTTGTTTATATTATATCGGCCATAGTAGGTATTAAACACAAGAATTGGTTTTAATTTTGTGTTAGGTTCGTAAAAGTGGGTATTGGTTTGAGTCTAGGTAAGTCTAGGTATTTCCGGGGTGCGTCCGAATGTATTTTATCGTGAAACGTAAACCCTTTTACGTGACCAATAAAATAAAACACGCAAAGTTAATAATTATCTTCTTAATAATTATATATTACTTGGTTGATGTAAACCTTAATTTCTTGGATAGGACGTTTACATTAATTGATATATTTTATAGTCACGCAATTTAGCTGTAAAAGTAATGCATTATTAGTAAACGCGTATCGGACCAAAATAAATAGTGACAAATAATAGGAGTCGTAAAATGACCTGAAATTGAGAAATGTTACAGTCTCCACCCATTAAAAGAGCTTTATCCTCAAAGCTTAAGACCTTGTAGTGGATGACGAAGCCCGGTTTGTGAAAAGTTGTGGGTATTTCTGTTTGAACGAATCTTCACATTCCCAGGTGAACTCAGGACCTTTCCTGGAGTTCCAACGAACCTTAACCAATGGTATCCGGCTTCGCTTCAATCGTTTGATCTTCCGTTCCATAATTTCAACGGGCTCTTCCACAAACTGGAGCTTATTGTCAACGTAAATCCCTTCTAACGACATGACTAATGGCTCGTCAGCATAACATTTCTTCAGATTAGACACATGGAAAGTATGATGAACTCTACTCAACTCTTGGAGAAGTTCTAGCTTGTAGGCAACTTTCCCCACTTTGGCTAACACCCTGAAAGGTTCGACGTATCTTGGATTCAGCTTGCCCCGCTTACCGAATCGCACAACCCCTTTCCATGGTGCGACCTTGAGCATAACCCTATCCCCAACCTCGAACTCCATCGACTTTCGTTTCCGATCAGCGTAACTCTTTTGTCGATCCTGAGCAACTTGCATCCTTTGCTTAAACAGGACGATCTTTTCCGTTGTTTCTTGGATTAATTCTGGACCAGTCAGTTGAGCTTCCCCAACCTCGGCCCAGCACACCAATGATCGACATTTTTGACCGTACAGTGCCTCATAAGGTGCAGCCTTTATGCTAGCATGATAATTGTTTTTGTATGAAAACTTGGCCAATGGCAAATGTTTAACCCAACCTTTGCCAAAATCGATCAAGTAAGCACGTAGCATGTCCTCGAGAGTTTGAATAGTCCTCTCGCTCTGGCCGTCAGTTTCTGGATGATATGCAGTGCTCATGTTTATATCTGTACCTAAAGCTTTCTGAAATGATTTCCGAAAACTAGATGTGAATTTCCCATCACGATCACAGATAATTGAAGCAGGTATCCCGTGTCTTGCTACTATCCTGTTCAAGTACAACCTTGCCAATTTGTCTAACGGATCATTCTCCCTTATTGGCAAGAAGTGGGCAGATTTTGTAAGTCGATCCACAATCACCCAGATGGTGTCAAAGCCTTGTGACGACCTAGGAAGTTTGGTGATAAAATCCATCGTGATATTATCCCACTTCCACTCGGGTATTGCTGGTTGTACTAACAACCCTGATAGCGTTTAGTGTTCAGCCTTGACCCTCGCACACGTTAAGCACTTACTAACATACGTGGCGATGTCAGCCTTCATGTTTGGCCACCAATATAATTTCTTCACATCTTGGTACATCTTTTCAGAACCGGGATGGATAGAATATTTCGACTTGTGGGATTCGTGCATAATCACGGATCTTAAGTCTCCATAGCAAGGTAACCAACTCCTGCCGTGTAAACATAGTGTTCCATCGGCACGTGGTTCCAATCTTTCCTTGGGTATATCCCTTCTGATTATACCGCCTACGTCTTCATTTACGAGATTCTCTGGTTTCTGGGCTTCGATCTGAGCTTCTAATATTCGTTTGGGAAGATCCAAGCCAATTGTCATAACTAAGGCTCGAACCCGCAATGGCTCAATCCGTTCCTTACGGCTCAACGCATCGGCCACTACGTTTGCCTTCCCTGGATGATAACGAATGTCGCAATCGTAATCACTTAACAACTCTAGCCAACGGCGTTGCCTCATGTTAAGCTCCTTCTGATCGAGAATGTGTTGTAGGCTTTTATGGTCGGTGAACACGGTGCATCTGGTTCCGTAAAGATAGTGTCTCCATATTTTTAGAGCAAATACCACCGATCCAAGTTCTAAATCATGAGTGGTGTAGTTCTTCTCGTGAACTTTTAGTTGTCGAGAAGCATAAGCAATCACCTTCTCTCTCTGCATCAATACAACACCTAAACCCTTGTGTGACGCATCACAGTAGACCACAAAGTCTTCGCTTCCCGGTGACAAAAGGGGGGGGAAAAAAACTAAATCTTTTAAAAATAAAACCCTTACGGAAAATTTTTCACTTCTAAGTAACTACCGATCTACGGGTCAATAACGAAGAATATGAAAAAAAGAACTAGACCGATAACGGTAGTTCGTTTGACCCAAAGCGAGGTGTCAAAACAAATTCCCGCACCAGGGACCAGGTGCTTTAAAAAATTAATAAGTTGTAAATAATGATTTTTCCTACGAAAAAATTTTTATATTTTTCTACAAACTAGTATGATAAAGAAGAATTTTCTAAAAAAACACAATATTTTTTTTGATATTTTTGTATTTTTTATGTAATTAATAAACGTTTTAACTTATATATTAAATAATATTAAATATTAAACGTTTACAAAAAATTCGTGGAAAAAATTTACACAAAATACTTTATTACTTTAGAGGTCCTGATGATAAAATAACAAAACCCCAACATAAGCTTATACAATAAGCGAGATTTTCGGCTTGTCAGCTTATAAGCTTATACACACAAAAATGTGTATAAATAGAGCTTGGCCCTTGGTCTTATAACGAAAAAGACCCAGGGCGCAGTGGTTAGTGTGTATGGGGGAATATAGGGAGATGTAGGTGCCTTGTCCCGGGTTCGAGTCTTGCTCACCCGGACCAAGTATCTTCCCCTTTTTTTTTTAAAAAAAAACTCTAGGGTAGAAAGTGTACAAAACTAAACTGAAGGGTAGGCGGGAAAACTATTAACAATTTACACTACAAGGTAAACGGGTAACCCTACACTATGAAAAAGATACAAAATAGACCCTACGCTTAAGGCTTATTTTTTAGCTTATTAAAAAGTGATTTATTTAGCAAAAAACTAAAAACATGAAAAGTTAAAGATTAGCTTATATTTAACACTTTAACACAAGACACTTTTGGACTTTGGTCAAAAGAATTAAGCTATAAAATAAGCCATAAAGTTGACTGCAAAGTAATAAAGCTTTAAAGCTCAAAATGTTAAGACTTTTTGGACTTAAGGTCAATATTAATGCTAAGAGTTATACTCATAAGCTAGGGACTATAATAACTTAATAAGCTAAAAAAGGACAAGAAATAGCTACATAAATAAGCTGTAAAAGCAACATGAAAAAATAAGCAATCTATCTAATCATAAGCGCTAAAAACAGTCAAGGGTGGTGTTTGGGGATTAAAAATAAGCAACCAATAAGTCTTCAAGGGCTGAAACTCTTGAGGGCTTATTCAAGTGCTTATAGACTCTTAAAATATAAGCCAATAACGTGGGCTTGAATTAGGCTTAAAGGGCTGAGATCAATAGGCCTTAAAGTCCCCCCTTTTTAGCTCCAGGGGGAAACTTTAGCATAGCTCAAGGGCTTAGTTGACAGCTTATTTTAAGCTGTAAATAAGCTCTATAATCACAATTTAAGCTCAAAACAGATTTGAGTGACTGATAGCCACAAAGGGCTTGTGCGACTCATTTTTGGCTTTTGAAAATTTATTTTACTTGGCATAACTTTTGTGAATGAAAAAGAAGAGGGCTTTTGGTTTTTTTTACAAACTGTGACAAGAAAGCTTGGTGTGTGTTTTGACTTATAATGTCAAGGGAATCTAAGGTGTTTTTAACAGCCTTGTTAGACACAATATAAACACACCTTGTTTAATGCCTTAAACCCAAGAAACTCACATAGTGCTAAATTCCAATTGCACTTGTGGGGTTACTAAAATACTTAAAGTTTTGGAAAAAGGTTTAGAAAAACCTTGGGAACAATTTTCCAACTAAAAATGTTTTTAAACCATCTAAGTCTTAAAAGGGACTTAAACTCTTGAGCTTAAAATTGACTTCCATGTAACCATAATCCCATGCAAATCCCGCTTGTTTGACCCGTTTTTGGTCTTTTGTGCCAAAACACCTTTATCTAATATACTGCGCCAAACCATAATGAGGTTTAAAAGTCGAATTGTTTTTTAAACTAAAACTTTAAAAAACTTTTTATTAACTCTTGCTAGTAATGACTACTTAAACTATTTTAGATTAAAAGTTCTTAGTCTTTATTTACGACAAATAAGCTAGTTTCTCAGCTAGCTTATTACCCTATTATGACAGTTTTATGTTATAGACTAAGATTAAATAAATTTACCGTAATTGAAAATCTAAAAATAGATTGATACTATTAAACCCAAAACGCAAACATGTTTGAAAAAGGAATATAAATGCAAAATAAAGCTTGGTTCTTAAAGATAAAAATATAGCTCAAATGGAGATGTAGAAGTGAGACCTTGGATTTTGTGATGGTCTTCAGCACCTAAGGCTCCTGAATCTTTCGGAGGAGTGGCATAAGAAACCTGTCCTTATGGCCCCTAGCCTCTAAAGTTGAGCTTAAAAGACTCAATAAGCTCTTGGGGTGCTTATACCTCAAATAGCTTCCAATATACTCTCACTTGAGAATATTTTATGAATTGGATTCAAATAAAATTGAATTAAATGGCTTTATAACAAGTTTGTAAGCTAAATTACGAGCTTTGATTAGTTAGAATAAGCTCTAATGAGCTTTATTGTGAAGTTATTGAGTAAACAACTCTAAATTTTAATTTAAAACTGAGAATTTTCTAATTGCATAAAGACAGTTGACATATAAAATCAACTTAAATCTACAATTTAAACTTAATAATACTTGAATAACAAATTGGTATGAAAATTGAATATTTGCCACAAATGCGCTTACAAGGCTTTTTTATTGCCGAAAATCATACAATAGGTCTTCTTTCTTAATTTCTCTTGGTTGTGCTTGTTTTGTAGACACACAAACTCAGGGGTTGTTTGTTTTGTGAGAGGTTTTTTAAAGCCTTAATCTTGGCCCTTCAATCTTGGAAAATCATCTCGGCCATCGATTTTGGTTATTGGGGGATGTTGGGATTGCACAAGTGGCAACTTTATGGCTGGAAGGTAGTGGAGGAGGGGGAGAGTTTATCCATGGAGGGGAGTGAAGATTATTGAGGTAGTAATTAAAAAAAGTGTTTGCAAACACACCGGTGTCTGTGAGTGTGTTTGAGAGGGAAAAAATTGAGGCGGGAAAGAGGTTCGTGGTCTGTTAACAGAGTGTGTGTTAGAGTAGGATGGCACAAATGGTCCCTTCCAATAAGTTTTTTGTTTCCTTTCAACAATTGGTCCTTGTGGGTTAATATAACTTTTGGGGGACTTGGCCAAAACAATCCACAAGAGTTATATAACTCTTTGCAATTTCGTCTTGTGTAGTACATAGTTTTAGGGGGAGTTGGCGTTTTGCCCCCCCCACTTAGTCCACTTTGAGCAAATTGCAATATAAGCCCTTGTCTTTTCTTTTTCTCTTTTCTCCTGTTATAAATATGTTTAGGGTTTTGCCCAATTTCAGCCCCTAAGTACGTTTTATTTCTTTGACTTTGGCCACGGTGGTTGACTTGTGATATTACTAATTTTACTTGTGTTGATTTTGACTTTCTGGACCAGTTGAACTTTTTCTGTTGACTTTTTGACTGGATTGACTTTACAGATTTGATTTGGCTTTGTCTTTCACAGTATTTTCCATTAGAGTACCGGTTTTGTTCGTTTTGGCTTTGTGTTTCAGTCTTTTTCTGTCGTTATCCGTTCCTGCACAATACATTAGCAAAACAAGCTATCTTTAGGCATTTTTTTAGAAGTTCGTTTTTGGTTATTTTAGCTTGTTTTTAAAGTAAAAGGTATGGTATTTAAGCATCATGTACCAAATCCCCCATACTTAGGTTATTGCCGTTGTCCTACGCAATTCTATGAAGTAAGCATTTACGAAAACTCAGAATCTCAATCCCCCGTTCGAACATTATAACTTTGGAAAAGTTAAGCAAAGTGTTCGTCAAAGGAAACTAAAGAATCAAAAGCTTTCGACAAGTCCCGTTTTCACCATTTTTTTTTATTTGTACACTAACTATTCCCTAATTATTTTTTTTGTGATTTTTCATTTTTTTTTCTCGACTACTGTTTGACTCCTTTATTACTATTAACAACTGGATCATAGAATGAGAAACGCCCATAGAGTAATCTACGGATGTCCTGACGGATTTTAAAATTCATCGTTAGCCCGATTTTTCACTAGTTCCAAACAAAGCGTTTTTTGTAACCAGTATTTGTCTCAAATATAAGTTAATATGCTAAGCACTCTTACTTATGGACTGTGAATTTTAACTTCCATCATGAATATATGGTTTAAATGTGTGTACTCGTTTCAACTCAACCATAGATCAACTTATTTTCATAGTCGTGATTCAAGATGAATCATGACTCAAAGCAACAATCTTATCAGGACCTTGTAACTTGATTTGAAAGAACGAGATTTGAACTGTAGAACTTTGCAACATTTTCATCATTATTAATCATGAGTTCTTTAAAGCTAGGAAGCCGTTGCTTTGTTTGACACCTACCTAGCCTCGCTCTTGGTATGATATTCACAACTTACGAACCCGTATGTACTTAGTTTGAAAAATCGCCACCCCGTTGCTAGCGTAGTGGAATTCACAAACAACTACCTTCTTTACTAATATAGCTACAGGGATTTGTGTCCTAGTTTTGAAACCCTACAACAGAACATCGCTTCATAGGTGAGAGATCCCAACCCACACCAAAGCCTTTAGTAGATAGTTATAAGATGCTCTTAGTTTGAACCCCCACTCCGTTTGGGGGGTTAACGAGAGGGATATTCACGTCATCTATCTTTTACTTGCTCACATATAATTCAAACTGTCTTGTACTTCATTGGCAAAATTTTCATATATTCATGCGTTTTTTTGATTCATGATTCATTCATGCTTACTTTGCAATTTTTAAACTTTCGAGATTATTAAGGAAAAGAAATCTGCGCTTTAAAGAATGTAGGGTACTAAATTTAAAGCTTTTTTTAAAAACATCAATTTGACTTTTAGTGAACTGAATTGAGTACGTATGATTAGGATGGAATATAGATGTAATGGAGGAAAAAAGGACACTGTTACTCATATAAGTTTTTGTTCGCTTCATAAACTTATAAATTTAACTCTTATTCTCTTCTTGTTCTTCACCTTTTTAAAATTCGAAGCAATCGACTCGTGAAAAGCTTTGCCACCAGTGGTAAGTTGAGGGACTACGCTAGGGCTCAATCGTGCCCCGATCGACGTCAAAAATATTTTTCGCTCATTCTACACATTAGGAAGTTCTCCAAAACTGTGACAAAACACTCTATTGTATTTTTGCTAAAAATTTTAAAATTTTTTATTTTTTTTGGTATTTTTGCAAAAATTTGGTTTATGGTAAAACGGGATTAGTTTGAATAACAACGATGAATGGCATCAAAATCCAATTCGATGATTCCCCCCCGCCATTCTAGAACTAACATCTGTCTCGGATGTTTCAAAGGCGGGTATCTAACGTAAATCTAAGGCCGTTTATGAGTTGTGCCAAAAGATAAAACGTTTTTAGTCGATTTGATTTGTGATACTGGATTCACCAATGAGAAGCTGTGAGATGTGAAACTCATGTGGAATTTACTGCAAGTATGTGATCTTCACAATCCTGGAATTCCTGGAACATATAGCAATACAATAGCACACATATAAATATGGGGACCTAAACACGGGTAATGGAAATGAAATGCCTTCTCAACAACAAAACCACTTTATTAAACATTAAAGAAAGATGATTTTATGGATAAGATGGGGTGACATCCCACTGTGCGCTTTGTTTAGGGTCCCGATATGCTTGATCCGATCCTCCGAATTTATTTGTCCTTTGGGGAACGTTTGGAGATCCGGGTCAACCTCGGTTGGTATGTCCCCCTCGCCATAGTTATGTTTGATGTACGTGATGACCATTGTCACTTTAAAGTGGGCCGGAGTTCTGAGATAACTCGACCAGTGCCATAAGGAAAGAACTTGGGACAATGGTGAGAATGTGTGCTCGCCACTACACATGGATTTCAATTTACCCGAGAATTCTTTAGTCTCAGAGTTGAAGAGGAGGACTACGATTCTGACAAACGTTGAAAACGCGGTTCTTTTTGATCTTTGCTATCGTGTAATCTCTTGGTTTTTTCCTCTTTAATAGATCAAAGTGTTTGTTGGCTATGATCACGAAGTTCATTTAGTTCATTCAGTTAAAAGTTTTCCTGTTGATCACCCCAGTTTGAATATCAAAATTTGTTTGATTGAGAGCCCATAGGCTTTGTGCTGTCTAGCTCGCTCGGTATAGATGGCATGCACTTCAGTACACGTAGCTTATTGTAGTACAACCCGATGGGTGTTTTGTAAGCTGTTTTGCGAAGGCCTAAAGCATCATCTAGTTTATCTCCGACCAGGAAGGCACGATTTTCTTCCCCCTTACGGTTCTTTCAGAATACGCTTTAAAACCAGATTTGACACCTCAAACTTGCCACACTTGTTTCGTGGGTGATATGCCGGTGGGAACGTGACGTTGAGTGACTCGTACTTATGCATGACCTTTGTAAATTGGAACAGTTGCAGGAAAGTGAGTCCTTAGCGATCACTTTATGATAGGCTCGAGGTGAACCAAATCGAGAGATGAGAAGTTTTCAAAAAATTTTACTAAATTCGACTCGGGGATCATTGGTGTGGGAGCGCTTTTGCTTCAACCACATTTTGGACAAGTAGTCAACGTCCACGAGTATGTACTTGTTCCCCTCTTAAATGACTAGGATCGGCCTATAAAATCATGCACCCAGATTTCCTTGGTCAAAGCTTTCGCAATCTTGGATGGTGTTTTGTGGCATCTCATCACGTGCGAAATTTTTCCTACTTGACGTTGACAAATCGTCACAACGGATGTCGACAAAGTCATGGTCATCCTATGTAGATGGGGGGCAATTTGAATCCTGAATCGAAGATTTTTCGTGCTGTGTAATTGGCACCATTGTGTCCCCCAGTAGGTTCCTCGGTGTGGCAAGCTTTGAGAATGTCTAGAGCTTCTTGCCCGGAACACAACGTCTTATCACCTCATCAGCACAGTTTTTTTTTAAATCAGAAAAGGGATCATTCCCAGAAATAATGCTTGAATATTGAAGAATTTAATTTTTTTGTTGGGAGTGTCGCTTCCCTTGTGATAACAAATTTCCCCGCATGGTAATTTGCAATTCTATGGCAAACCGAGTGGGGTACTATCAAGCTTAAGAGGCAAATAGAATCCATGGGTTTCGAGAGGAAATGCTTCATTTATTTCCGTTGTTCCGAACTTTCTTGGTTGAGGATTTTCCAGTATTGAAAGTTGATATGTTACCAGCTAAGATTTTAGCTCTTTTTTGTTCTCGAACATCAATGTCAACTCTTGGAGCAATATGATCACCGCTATGAGTCTTGGCTTAGCTTCTTCATTGGCAAAGATGATACTTGATGGTGAGTGATCAGTATAGCAATATGCTTTTGGACTTGACAAGATATGAACGCCTAATTTCGCGCAAAGGCATACATACAGCCAAGTAATTCTTTTCTGTTAGTAGTGTAGAGTGGTTTGTGCCTCGTACATAGTTCTTGCTAGCTAGTGTATTTCTATAGGTTGAAAATGTTGTTTTTTTCTTTGCCCAGAGTGTCTGCCCCAAATTGCGGATATCGCTTTGCATAGCACATCAGTTCAAAAGGAATGTCCCTGTCAGGGAGCAATTAAGATCGGAGCCTGCAGTCAGTTTTCTTTTGAGTGTTTCAAGGAATTCGATACACTCTTCAGAAAAGACACACGGAAGTCTCTTTTTCAAGCATATGAGTCATAGGACGGGCAATTTTAGAAAGAAAAGTCCTGATAATGAATCGTCCGGTAAAAGAAACGGGCGTGCCCAAAGGAAAACTACGGACAAAAATCCTTTGACAGAAAGTCGGATGAGGGAGGTTTACTATTACTTGACATTTAGCTCTATCAACCTCAAGTCCAGACTTAGAAATTTTTATGGTCCAGAGAAACAAATGCCTTCCTTTACCATGAAATGGCTTTGGTTCCCAGTTTAAGACAAATTGGGTGTGCTTCACACCGTTTCAAACATCTTTGCCAAATGGGTTTTGCACGTACGAAAAAGAGTCTCCAAAGAACCGAAATGTTCATCCATAATAACTTCCATCGTTTTTTTCAACATATCGTGGAGATGTGCCATCATACATCTTTGGACGTGCACCGGAGCATTGCATAGCCCAAAAGGCTTGCGAGATAAGCAATGTTCCGTTATGGGCATGTGAATGTGTCTTTTCCTGATCTTTTGGGTCAATTGGAATCTGGAAATAACCCGAGAAGCCATCGAGGAAACAGTAGTATTGATCGTTTCCTGCTAGTCTCTCGAGCATTTGGTCCATGAATGGTAAAGGAGTAGGATCTTTTCCGGTGTGGCTTCATTTTAAGTGTTCTTGTAATCTAATACCATACGTCGCCATCTCCTCGTGACCAAACTCGAGTAGGAATCAGCTCCATTTTCCTCATTTGTGATGACGGTCATACCTCCCTTTTTAGGTACACAGGTCCGGGCTCACCCAAGGGCTGTCAGGTAGGTGGGTAAATCAATCCGCAGTCAAGGAGATTTTCACCTCCTTTTTGATAAACATCGTGGATTTTTTGGGTTTACCCTTCTTGACTTTGCAGCAGATGGGTTCAATTAGTCCTCTTCCATTTAGAATTTTGTGAGTACATAAGTTAATGGGGGCTTAACACCCTTTATGTCGGAAGAGTTTCCAAGCGATGGGGAGTTTCCAAGCGATGGCTCGCTTGTGGGACTTGAGAACCTTTAGAAGAGCTACCTTTTCCTCATCTTTTAAGTCTTTAGCAATTATGACAGGCAACTTGTCGTCACCTTCTAAAAATGCGTATTTAAGATGGGGTGGCAGTTCCTTGAGTTCAACCTCGGGAGGTTCCTCAATGGAAGATTCAACGGTTTTTGTTTCACAGAGTTTGAGTTCTTTCCTAACTCCAGGCATATATTGTTCTTGATTTGGGAGGGGGGTGGTTCACTGTTCAAAATTGCTTCTAGAAGCAGGATGTCCCCCTTAGGATCCTGATAAGTTGGATCAATCAACTTCAGATGAAGTTGGATCATCTTCTAGAGCAAGAAACGAATCTGCTTCTTCAAATAAAGAAAATCACTGTCCCCGAAAGGAGTGAGATTTGGAGAAGCAGTAGAAATCAATAGGGCTCAAATATGGATGGGATTGCCACTCGCGATCACGTTTGAAAATCCTAGGACCTCTTGAGAATACTCATCACAAGCCATATCAATGACGTCGATTTTGTTCACCGTCATATGGTTGTAATCAGCTGTGTATCTTGAAGTTTGGTCCAGATTGAATGTGATGGCCTCCTTGCCAACACGAAGGGTAATCTCACCTTCATAAACATCTATCAAAGCATGACTGGTTTTCAAGAAACATCGCCCGAGAATTAAAGGTACTCGGGGGTCTGGTTCAAAATCAACAACCACGAAGTCAGCTGGAAATTGAAATTTTCCCACATTTACAAAGACATCTTCAGCGATACCGATCGGTTTAGTGATCGAACGGTCAGCCAGTTCTAATGTCATGCAAGTCGGGGTCAATTCAGGAAGAGATAGATTGTTCCATACAGAATAAGGCATGAGATTAATGCTCGCACCAAGATCGGCCAATGCGTTGCATGTAGTAATCCCCGTAAATTCACATGGAATCAGAAATCGGCCAGGGTCTCCAAGTTTCTTTGGTAACTTGTTGAGGATGACCGCTGAACAGTTCTCATTCAAAGGAGTTCTTGCCAATTCGCTCAATTTTTCTTTGTTTCCAATTAAGGTTTTTAAAGTCGAAGCAAATTTAGGCATGAGCATCAAGGCATCGGTAAAGCTAATCTCGAAACTTAAATCTCTAAAGATTTCATAGAATTTCTCGATTTGGTCGTTAGCTTTTTCCTTGCGCCTTTCATCATTTCTTCTTGATGGAAATGGAATTGATGCTTTAGGAACAGGAGCAACAACAGGAGCAACATTGGGCTCAGGATTTGGATTACGAGACTGAATTTGAACAACAGGAGGTTGGACGTCTTCGGTGCTTCCGTTATTAGCAGGAGGCATCGTGTCCTTTGTCACCTCGGTGTCATGATTAATTGCTTTTGGTCCTTGGATGGTAACACCACTTCGGGTAGTGATACCTTTTAAATCTTCCTTTGGGTTGGTAACAGTGTTACCAGGAAGAGTTCCAGAACCGGAAGTAGAAGCTGTATTAGCAGTAACAAATTTTGAAAGCATGTCAGTCAAATTTGCCATTTGGGATTGCAGGTTTTGACCTTGGTTTTGCATGTTTCTCAACACTGCATCATTGGCTGTGACATATCTTTCAAAATCTGTTTTTGACACACCGTGTGTCTGAGGAGCAGGTCCTTGATGAGCTACTGGTTGATTGACCGGAGGTCGATAAATCTGACCTTGGTTGAAATTGTTTCCTCTGTTTTGATTGAAGTTATTTCCTCGATTGAAATTGTTTTGACTATTTGCATGAGGATTCTGAATGGGAGGAAAACCAGGAGGTCGAATTTGATTTGAGACCATCGGAGGTCGATAACCAGAATTAGCTTGGTTGAAATTGGCCGCAGCGGCCTGGGACACATACTCGTGGATTCTGTGGTGGAAGAGCTTGTACTCAATTTAGCTACAACAGCTTTGTTTCTTGATTGACGTACCTTAGACTTGCTCTCGATGATTTTTAAACATTCTCGAGGCATTTTGTCTAAGAAGTTACCACCGGCAGCAGAGTTCAATGAATCTTGATCAATTGAGTTTAGGGCATTATAGAATGTATCGAGTTGATGCAATTCTGAAAACCCATGATGAGGGCATCCCCTTAAAAGATCATTGAAACGATCCCAAGCCTCATAAAACGTCTCATCAAATTTTTGCTGAAATCTCGTGATTTCATTTCTGAGATTTGTCGTTTTAGAGGGAGGGAAGAATTTGTTAATAAATTTCGAAACAAGATCATCCCATGTTTCAATCGACCGAGGGGGTTCTTTTTCCAGCCATATCCGGGCTGCCCCTTCGAGAGAAAAACGTAATAAAGCATAAGTTTATCCGACGTGTTTGGTACGTTCGGAATACTTCATCGTAGAAGTGATCTTGTTGAATAAAGGATGTGAGCATTGTGGGTTCTTCTTATCATTTCCAAAAAAATTGACTTGTTTTTGGACATGATTTAGATGACCATGCTTGATCTCTAAGTTATTTCGCGGTGATTTCCGGGAATAACTATCGGCATACTCGTTACCCATCGTGGTGTGCCCTTTCGATGCAGTTGCGCCATAGTACGATTATCAGCCATCGTAACTATGGGTGGTATGATCTGGTTTCTCTTGCTTCGGATGATTCATCAGTAGTTTGTCGGACTTGTGAGTTGTCGACGTTCTACGTGCTTGAGAACGAGTGCCGCGATGCAACAAATATAGAAATATAAAAAAGAAAATTTACACTAATTTTTTTTGGTTTTTTCCAAAGATTAATTCACAATTGATTTTACCGTGACAATGTCGATAAGACAACCCTTTAAACCAAATAATCTAACTTACTTCACGGTAGCCTCAAAAAGATAAGCACTGTTGTTGAGCGGGAGGAGTAGGGAATAGACGCGAGCTTATTTCTCATTTCGGGTCGTAGTTCCTCGGAACACATCCTATATACCCACGTTATGTTTGTTTAACTTTTTCAAGAGTGAGCAGTACGTTGTATAAGAGACACAAATGGCAAGTTTTTAAATCTTTTGCTTCGATGTGGGAACCAACAAGTTTACCGGAAGTTATTATGATAATACCTCAGTTGAGAATATTAATTTGGGTTTATTTTTACCAAATTTGTGAATTTTATTTCTTTTTTTTATGGACAATGTTTTTATATTTTTGTTTTTTTTGGTTTTTATCTGATTAATCATACTTAATAAAAAAAATGAAAATATTTTTGTACTTTTTTGTTTTGTATAAAAGGAAAATATTCAAACACAATTCTGTCAAACAGTAACGTATTTAAACGGTTTCACAAGCCTCCCGGCAACTGGCGCCCAAAAATTGATCGCTGCCAGACTACACCTTAAAATATATATAATATATAATAAAATATAAAATATGTATAGCAAGAATAGTCTAAAAACAGAATCAATAAAACCGAGTAGTAGTATTATAGACTATTCCGGGTCGTAATTCCCCATGAGGCACACGTTTTAGTGTTGGAAGATTCGAAACAGTCGAAGGATCTTGAGTTTGAAGGAGGAATTGAAATTGGGAGTGTTGGAAAAAGTCAAATTAGGACAATAAACAAATCAAAATCGTTTAAGAAAATCCTAAAATTTTTTTACGGGGAAATAAGCGGACAACAAACAGGGCTGCACGAATCCCGAACAAGGGGGGGTAAAAAAGGAGGGATAAAAAAGGGTCAAAAAAGAGAAAAAAAAAAAAAAAACCTTAAAATCTTTAAAATTAACCTACGAAGAAATTTTACTTCTTAAACTGCTTCTACGGGGACAATAACGAAGAATGAAAATGACTAGACCAAAAAACGGGTGTAGTGGAGTTCGTTTGACCCAAAAACGTGTCAACACAAAAAAAACCGTACCCGGGGGGGACGTTCTTTAAAAATCGGAAAAGTTGTATAATGACTCTTCGTAATAGTTTTAATTTTTCCCCCCATAAAAACTATATGGCAAAATATATTTTTCTAAAAAGAAAATATTTTTTGTTTAATTTTTGTATTTTTATATGGACTTTTTAAACTTTTAACTAAATTAAAATTATAAAAATTACTAAAACACTCTCGAAAAATTCTGAAATTTTTACAAAAAATACTTTACACTAGTATAATCCTAAGAAAAATAAGAAACACAAAGTTGCTTAATAAATAAGCCCCGAATAAGCTGTATACAGCTTATAAGCTTAACAGCCAAAACGTCTATAAGTATTCAAGCCCTTGGGACTATGACAGAAAAGTCCCAAGGGCGCAGCGGTGTGAGTGTGTACAAAGAAGGGTGTACGAGGGTCGAGACCCGGGTTCGAGTCTTGCTCACCCGGGTCACCCCTTGTCTCCTTTCTTTTTTTTTCGAAAACTTTGTAAAGCAAAGTTGTTAAGCTCGTGGGGCTTAACAACTTTGTCAACTACAAATTTTTACGAAAAGCTGTGAATAAGCTTAAAAACAGCTTATAAACTTGACAGTTTACTTAAAAAGAGCTTAAAGCTAGAAAAATGCTAAGTCATTGGGCTTTTGAGGACGAAATAAGCTAACTTTAACTAATAAGCTAAAAAGGGGGCTTAATCTTTCCTAAATAAGCAATAATAAGCTAAAAGCTTAAAGCTAAATAAGCTAGAAAACAGCTTAAGTGACAGAATCTAAAAACAAGCTAAATGCTAAAATGCATAAGCTGTTGGACTTAAATAAGCTAAGAAAAAGGCAAATATAGTTAACAATTAATAATCTATCTAAATAAGCTATTTAGAACACAAATGAGCTTATGAAATAAGCGAATAAGCAGCTAAAAGTAAAAATAAAAGCAATCACTTCACTACATGAGCCAATATAGTTCAAAGGGCACAAGTTGAGGCTTAAAATTAAGCTATCAAAATATGGCTTCTTAAGGGATTGAATTCTAAAAGGGCTTATTTAGAGCTTATAAGTCTCTCAAGATAAGCCATGAAATTGGGCTTTAGAACACTTAATAGCTAAAGAAAAAGATGGCTTAAAGTTCCCTTTGCACCAGGGGAGATTTAATGGCTAAACTAAAGGGGCTTATTTGACAGCTTTTTTTTAAAGCTTGTCAATATAAGCTCTGATTAAGAAAATAAGCTTAAACAGATAGGTACCTTAGCAATGGAATCTTGTGCCACATTTTTTGACTTTCTAAATATTCCATTTAAAACTGCTTGAATTTTGTAAGTGAAAAAAGGGGTTTTTGGTTTTTTTTAAAATTTAACAATTAAAGTCCTTGGTGGTTTTTGACTCAACAAAGTCAAAAGCACAAGGGGTTTTGTCAGTTATTTAAAACTCACACAAAACACTAACTTTTTTTTTTTTTTTTTCTGAACTAACACTCAAAATCCCATGTGCTTATGAATATAAGCACTTGGTGTTTTCTAAAACTCACAGTTTCAACAATGGCTTGGAAAAGCTTTGAAAAACAAATTTTAAACTTAAAAACTTTCAAAAACAGCTTAATTCCAGCTTAAAACTTAAGTTAAAACTAGCTTGATGACCTCAACCCAAACACAAACCATTTTGACCCGTTTTAAGAGTTGACCCAAACACCCCTTTAATTTTTAAAAAGTGACTTTTAAAACTGTTAAAGCTAAGTTAGACTAAAATTTTAAAAACATTAATACTACTTATGCAACTTAGGACTCTAAAAATGATTTAAAGCAGATAAATAAGCACTTAGATAGAGGAGAATATGTAGACAGAATAGCGTATTTTGACAGATTTTAGCAACTTGAAAGTAAGTGAAAGGAAAAATTAACTACAAGGCATATTTAGTGTAATATGAACATTAATAAACACAAATAGAACAGAAATACGCTAAGTTAATAAGCTAATAAGACGCCACTTGCCTACAGTAATAAGCGCAAAGTTTAAAAGAAATTTACCTTTAATCCTTTGTTCAAAAAGGATTCTTTGAAACCTAATTAAGCTCTAAATCCTACCCATAGCTTATCATTAAGCTTAAACTAGGCCAATACCCAATAAGCCATCCATAATAGCTTATTCATCCATGCTTTTCAAATATCCTACAAGAGCTTCCACTCTTTTCTTTTTTTTTTTTGAATTTTGTTAAAAACAAGTTGGACAATGGCTTATACGTGAGAGCTTAAGGTTTTTAAGAAGAAAATTAAGGTTTAGAACACGATTATAAAAACAGCTGTGAATTTTATTTTTTTAAAATAGAATACCAAGTACATAAAAGAAAGTAGCTTAAAGACAATTAAACTATTTTTAAAAACTACACTAAAACTACATACAAAAAAACTACTCTCAGCCACAAGGGCTTTACAATCTTTATATAGGAAAAACGACTAGGTCTACTTTTCTCTTTTGTCTTCTTTTCACTTTGTGTTTCTTTGGTAGACACAACATAAGGGTTTGTCGCACTTGTACACATGTGAGTGTGTAAAAGACTAAGCAATCCTGGCCTTCAATCTTTCTTGGTACTTGTTTGGATCATCTATACCGTCGAAATGAGCTTGGGGAGTTGTGGGATTGCCAACTTGGCAATCTTACAGCTGGGAAAGTTTAGTGGAGGAGGAGGGGAAGGTTTGTCCATGGGGGAAATTGGGGTTACAGGGTAAAAGGGGTGAGGTGAACCCGTGAGTTAGTTGGGATTTGAAAAGGGCAGGAAAGGGTTTATAAAGGGTTAGGGGTGACAGGGTGATAGTTTGGGGATTGGGCAAAATTGGTCCCTCATGGATATAACTATTATTGCACCATTCGTCCTTGTTGTCAAATAACTTTGGGGACTTGGCAGAAATAGTTAATCAACCAAAAAGTTATGGGGACTAATCTGCACCAGGGTCCTTGGTAGTTGTTATAACTTAAGACTTTTGGCAGCTTTGGCCCTTGTAGTTAAACTTTCCCATAATGGCAGTTTGGCCCTTGTCTTCTTTTTTCCTCTTTTCTTCTTTAAACATAAGTTTAGGGATTTACAAGTTCAGTCCCTAAACTTATATTTCTTTGACTTTTGGCTTCGGGGTTGACTTGGGTTGACTTTCTGTTGACTTTTTCAGGCTTGGGCTTGGACTTGACTTTGTCTTGTCTTTGGCTTTTATATTCCGAGTACGGTTTGTCGTTTTGGCTTCCGTTTGTCGCCCTGTTCTTAGTTATCCGTTCCTGCAACCAATAATTGCAAAACAAGCGTATTTTTAGCATTTTAAGTCGTTTTTGGTTTTTTTTAGCTTGTGTTTTTAAAGGTTTTAAGGTATAGTGAAAAATAAACACATACCCCTTACCTCGGTACATTGGACATTTAGTCAATAAAAGGGTCGGCCCAGTGGTATACACACTTGAGCTTCCGGAAGAACTCAGTAATGTCCACAGTACCTTCCACGTTTCTAATTTAAATAAATGTCTATCTGACGAATCCCTCATCATTCAAATGAAAAAAGAGCCACCCCCAACCAGTAGGTTCCAATACCCACCCCAAACTACTTCGGCTCGAATGACCTAACTTAATTTTGTGGAAAGGAAGATCCAAGAAGAAATTATAGATCGTGAAGTCAAGCAACTAAGACAAAGTCGTGTCCCTATAGTCAAAGTAAGATGGAACTCTAAGAGAGGACCAGAATTTACGTGGGAATGCGAAGATCAAATTCGCGCCAAGTATCCACATCTATTTCCAAATAACACTCCAACAACCAACTAAATCTCAGGACGAGATTTCTTTAATGTTGGGAGACTATAACAACCTAAAATTTTCCTCAATGTAATTTCCATCTATTAAATTAGATGCAACCATTTTCATGGAAAGATTTTTTGCTTTATTCCACCCATAATGTAACGTAACTTACATTACAAAAGTAAACGTGCTCACGCAACTTACCAATGCCAATTTCATCAACGTTTATAGCAAGTAAACGTTATGATATGTCAAGCAATATGTTTTAAACTCCATTTCTACCATACGTTATCTATTTAACGTACCATCCATACGTTTATTATAAAACAGATTTATACGTTAACGTTTATATCAAAACCCTGATTACATATAATGTTTTTATACAAAACAAATGTACAAACTAATAAGGTATGTGTACAAGTTATCAATGCATGATTATTCGAAAATACCCTTTTACCTCCAAAACCTAGTACAAAATACCTTTAAATCTCATAGTACAAGGTCGTTTATGCATGAGATTCATATTTAACTATTCCCTCCAAAATTGATATACACCACTTCGTAACCAACTCTTTAAGCCTAAGTTCTAATCTTAATGCACAACATTTGAATATTTACCCTTCATTTCAATCACACAACTCTGCAAAACCCTAAAACCCTAACCTGAAAACCCTAAACAACCCGATACCTCTAAAATAGCTCGAACCTAGTTATAACCTAGCTAACACCCTTCTCCATGATTCACCACCATGCCTACCACCTTGATTAGCCTCCTTGTCAGCACCTTGCACCCTTAAGCTCCAAGTAAAGCACCTTGTCACCACCTTTCCACCACCATGCCGCCACCTCAACCCCTCGTTACCTCCTTGGCAAAACGAACCCACCTCACCTCCACACACCTTGCTAAGCTACCCTCCTAGCTCTCCTTAGTCACCTTACTAACCCTTGGCTACTACTCCACACAACTTGGCCACTACTCCTCTTCTTGCCCTATATATATTAGTAACATCCCCCTTGTGGTTGGGGATTGTGGAGATGGTGTGTTTTTGATTCGTGAATGTGATGTGAATTTGTGAATGGGTGTGATTTGAATGATGGAAACACACACACACACATACAAATACACAACACATAAATTTTATCTAACACCTACACTTGTTCTTGACCTATTTCGAGCCAAAGAAGAGAAAGAGAAGAAGTATAAGCCACGAAAGAAATGGTACACAAGGAAGTAGGTAAGGATAAAAAGGTTATTGATTCATTCCTGAAGGTTACACGATCCATATCAAGTCATTCGAACCTATATAAGCCCCAGTAAGTCGTATGAACTTGTTCTATAAGCTCTTGATATGTTTTAATCCTTTATAAGCTTTAATTAAGCCTCTTGTATAAGTCTTTGAGCCATAAAACTATTCGTTTGGTTTTCCTAAACCAAACCGTGCCCTAAATAACATTTTGAAACCTTAAAACCCTAATTTTGAACCCTAATAAGCTATAATCCATAAGATGTTGTAATAAGCTATTTCTATAAGCTCACTTATCACCTTTATAATCATTAAAACTAATCCTAAAAGCCTTAACCCATCTAGTCATTATTTCTAAACCAAACGTGCCCATTTTGGATTTTTAAGATCATAAGCTCTTTTCATAAGGGCTACATGCTCGTAAAAACTTACTTATTTTTGGCTTTTTTATTTTTCCCTTTTTTTTATATTTTTTTTTTTTTTTCCTTTTTTTTTTTTTATTTTTTTTTTTTTTTTTTATTTTTTTATTCTCTTTTTTATATTTTTATTTTTTTTTTTTTTTTTTTTTTTTTTATATTTTTTATTTATTAGTATTTTTTTTTTTCTTTTTTTTTTTCCCTTGTATTTTTCCTGTTTTTTTTTTTTTGTTTTTTTTTTTTTTTGTTATATTTTATTTTTCTCTTTTATATTTTTTTTTTTTTTTTATTTTTTTTATTTTTTTTTTTATTTTATTTTTTTTTATTTTTTTTTTTTTTTTTATTTTATTTTTTTTTTTTTTTTTATTTTTTTTTTTTTTTTTTTTTTTTTTTTTATTTTTTTATTTTTTTTTTTTTATTTATATTTTATCATTTTTTATTTTTGATTAATAAGTAATTAGTATAAGCTGCAAAATGATTTGAGGATTAAACAGACCAAAGATTATGGATTTTGGACTATGGACGCAAATCGAATCATGCACAAGGGTTATTATTGTAAATATGAAACTTAATAAACTTTGGGCCAAAGTGTAATTACTCCAATAGTTTAACCACAATTGCAAGTTTTGCCATATTTTCAAAGTTAAAGGTTTAAATGTTTTAAAATTATATATATAGGTTTTTAAATTGTAAATATATGTACCAAATTGGTATTTTTGTAATTTTTGTATTCTTAAGGGGTTATTAAAATGTACTATTTTTATATTAATTATAAAAATATATTTAAATATTATAAGACTCGATTTTATTAAAGCGCAACACATTTGTCGTTATCATTCATCGATCGAAACATTATAAAACAATTATGTTATATACTCCATCCGTCCCATAATTATAGTCCACCGGCAAAAAACACTTGTTGTAAGAAAAAACATTTATCTAACTGCATTTCTCTCTTCTTCTTTTTTGCCAATGACAGTTTTACCCCTTAACCAATTATTTTCCAACTTCTTTAAATGTGTAATAATAACATTCAAGGTATAGAGCGATATGGTAAATCTTAATATAAATTTCCTATTCTATTTTTTAGACGTGGACAATTAATTTAGGGACAAACAAAAAGGAATACGTGGTCTATAATTATTGGGGAATGGAAGGAGTATATAACATTAATTTATCATTACTTAGCTTTTAAAGAAAACTTAAAAAAGATAAATCCTTATCATTTAAACTTAATGTATCACGTATACTATGGGGAAATTTCTCATGTGAAGGGATTTCATTTGGGTTGACTTTTTTGACGAGTTGCTGGGATGTACGATTTAAAGTGTCCTAGTACCTCAAAAGTTTACTGCTATGACCTCTGGATTATGATTGCCCAAACAGTGATACGATATTTCACAAACTTAATAAAACCATAATTAAAAAGTTTATGTTTAAAAACTTTATGAAATAAAGTTCTGGAATATAATCAATCAAACTAAGACTTGACATATTATATCTAACATTATGTTTAACCGAAGGACCAGTAAACTGACCGCCATTAGTAGACTTGGACTTACCTTTCCTCTTCTTCTTTTGAGCAGGTTAGTTTAAACCTTTAGAAATGGCTAAGAGTTCATTTTTATGTGTGTAGGTGTTGTGTGGGCTAAGTGAGTTAATTATGTGCTTGATATCATTTTGAGGTGTATGGGCATCTCATTTTGAGTGTGTTTGAGTTTGGTGTTAAGTATTCCATTCGTTCACGTGTGGTGATAATGGATATGAAAGACGTGTGTATGCATTGCTACGTCAATACTTGGTTTTAAGAATTAAGCGTTTATAGGAAGTGTGTGATATGGGAAAGGAATAATGTGGTTGAAATATGAAAGTTGGTAGTAAACTTTTCATATATAGAAAGTGAATTTAGAAATGAAAAGTTATTTTTAGAAAGTAGTTTATAAGCAAAATGGCTTACCAAATTAACTTAGGTTTTTATAAAAACTTAAGGTATTAAAGAAAATTAATTAACTAATAAAAGATAAAAAAAATTTATACAAGAATAGTAAATACGAAATTGTATAGGGATATATATATATATAATTAATTAATTAAAAAGGGAGGTGATTGGATCGGTTTAAAGAAAGAAAAAGAAAAAAAAGGAAACAAATCTGATTACAATTAGGATTTCAATTAAGTTTTTGTTTAGTTTTCTTTAAATCATGTAACAATTATTAAGATGGATAATTAGGGTTTTATAAAATTAATAAATTAATATAATTAAACTAGTTAATAATGGTTAGGGATGAATTATAAGCATGATGATGTATTCGGTTAGGTTTAGAATGCGTTAGAACTTGATTTAGGTTTGAGCAGAATTTAGGGTTGTGTTGTTTCGTGAATATCTAGAGGTTAGAAGCATGAAATGATGTGATTCCGATGCCTATGATGTAGCTCAGAGATTCTAGTTTCCAGAACATTCGGCCTCGAAAGTTTTTACGGTCGGGAAGTCATTCAAATGTTGGTTACAAGAAAAGTTGTCAAAGCAGTAAATTCGGGTCAGATTTAGGTAAGATTACGAGGTGTAAAACCCCCACTTAAAATTCGAATTAGGATTAACCATCCTACAGGAGTTTAGTTCTATGTGTCTATTAAAATTCCCCCAAATGAGAGCTTCTGATTTGGAGTCTAAGTATGGTTTTTAGGTCCAAACTTTTTAGTGTTCGTTCAGATCCGAAACCGAGTAGTTAAAAGTTTGATTTTATTTGGGGCACTTAAGAGGGGAAATAAATTAGTAAAAAAATCATGGAGATAATAAATCATGATATTGAACCTGTAATTTTTGGTAAAATTTATAAAGGTCAGTAGGTGTGGTTTAGAAAATAGTAAAGTGACACTAAAATTCTGTGTTTTCGGGTAAATTGTTAAACACTGAAAAAGTGTGTAAACGAATTGGTAAATATTGGGCATGGTGTCGCGGTGACCCATAAGGGTAAATAAACACCTTAGACATCCATCATATGATTGTTACATGTGCTTAAGCTTTTGGCTTAGTAGCGAGTAACACGTGTTATTTTGTTGTTTAGCTGTGTGCGAGGATTTTGGGAATTACTTTAGCATCAGGTGAGTTTCATAGCCTCTTTTTCTTATGTTTTCTTGGGGTGAAAATGATGCTATGAGTTTAAATGTTTTAGTTGATGTGATTATGTGTTTATATGTTATGTGGTATGCTCCATGGCTTTGTGTTCAATTGGAGTTGTTTATGTGGTATGCTCCATGGCTTTGTGTTCAGTTGGAGTTGTTTATGTGGTACGCTCCATGGCTTTGTGTTCAATTGGAGGCGTTTATGTGGTACGCTTCATGGCTTTGTGATCATTTGGAGTTGTTTTGAGGTATGTGAGTTCGGTTGGAGAGTGGTGTTTACTACTCAATTAAATCCAACTGAAGGGTTAAAATAATACCTACTGACTTTGTGTTCCGATCGGAGGGTAGTGAGCTACCCATGACCCTTTTGTGAGTGATGTGATGTATACGTGGACTGCGGGACACGTATGGTTGTTATGAATAATTTTAGTAATCGCAGCAATTGTTTGAAAGGTTTTGTTATATGTCTTAAACCTATGACTCTCACCAACCATTGTGTTGACTTTTTAAAGCATCATTTTCAGGTGAGCATCATGAGGATGTTAAGGCTAAAAGAAGTGGCTAGAAAGACCGTAGGAATGCATTTGGAGTTCGCTCCTGAGTTTTGTTCGTGTTTGTTGCATGGATTCTTTTGAATGCTATTTGATTTTATTAGGTTCGTAAGTCATTTATGTCTTTGTATTGATGAGACCCTTTGTCATTAATACAAGACGTCGTGCGGTTTCTTTTGTTTTTCGGTATTGTCATGACACATTGTGTCTTTTATATTTAGTTATGCATTTAGTGATTCTCTATTGTTGACACCATTGTGTTGTGATGATATCCATGATGTTACGCCTCGTGTTTCCGCCTTGGCGGGGTGTGACAGATTGGTATCAGAGCCTTTGGTTATAGAGAAGTAGGTGGTTGAGCCTAGACTATAACCTAGGGGTCCTTCATGTAGATGCATTTAGGGCTTAAGTGTTTAATGCTATAACTGCTATGCTTCCCCTCTATTTTTTAGAGGAAACAGGCTTGAATTGTAATCACAACACTCCTCTTAGTTCTAGGGAAGCTCCTAGTTTTGATGGACTGAAGCCTCAACCTTTACTCAATAGTCCATCTTTAGATGTAAGTCTAAGAGACGTAATAGGCCCCGAACCACCCATCAAACCACATAGTCCGGATAGTTCTAGGATGAAGGTAGTAGATTATTTAATGACTCAAACACCGCCTTCACCTCACGTGACAAATTCCCATCCTAAGGGTGTGTATAGTTATTATAACCCAGGTATAAATGACCCTAAGAGACATTATGGATTTAAACTGGGTTTATTAAGAAAAAGTGTATCCCTAGGTGTTGATATTTCAAATTGGGAGATGTTTGATGATGATTAGGGATTAGAATCTAAGAAAGTTTCTCCTTTAGGAGAAGAACTTAGTTTATTCGATAGGCCAAATAAAGTAGAGAAAGGTAGAATTCTAGAAGCACACCGTTTAGAGCCTATTTTTCAACAACAAATTTCTCAACGTATGGCTCATTCTCATCACGATGGTATGTACCGTTACTATCACCCGCACTTGAACTTAAGTGTAGGGGAACCCTCCCCTTTATCTATTAAATAAGGGTAGAGTCAGGCTCGTGACTCGAAAAAAAATAAGCGCTTTTTGTGAGGCAACCCAATATTTACTTTTATCTCATATTAGGAGTGTCTTGTGTGTTTTAATTCTTTATAGTTTGTTTATTATGTTTGAATTAGTTTGTAATCATGCTTTGTTTGTTTGTAACTTCGTCTTATTTGCAATCAAGGGTATTTTGCAACAAAATAAGTGTAGAGGAATTTATCCGGTTTTAGAACCAAATTCAAACATGCTAAATAAATTGTTTATATTAATTCGTGTCGGTTTCGAGTCATAAGATTAAATTGTCAAATCTCAGGTTTTATGCAGCCACTTATACAGGAATTAACTTATGGAATCAAGTGCAGGAAATTTTTCATCAAAAACAAAAATTTCGTTTTCACATAACGTGGAGACGGTGTCACGATTTACACGCGACGCCGTCGCCACGACACCTGTGACGGGGTCAGGATTTTCTTAACGGCGTCAAACGCCCAGGTCCAGAAAACTTAAAGTTTTTTATTATTTTTGAAAATAAAACTTGCATAACATTTAAAATATGTAATCTTCTGTTATAAACCTGTAAAACTAATGATTTTAACAATTCTCTCATCCTATCTTTACTGCTTTATAGAGTCAACCCTAATTTCATATTGTATATTTGTAAATCGCACATTTTATGCTTGGTATAGTTGTCTTTGTCTTTGATTACAGGATATTTTTTATGAGAAGAAGCTTGGAAGTTCTTAGGAAGCTTCATTGGACAATTCTTGGATGATGATTTAAACCAGTTATCGCATGTTTCTTCTCCATTATTGAGCAAACCAGGGGAGTACTAGTTTCTTTTCCCTTGTTTTCTTTTCTATTTATTCGTTTTTACGGGTACTTCTATAGAACATTGGGGAAAATGTTCAACTTAAGTGTAGGAGGGAAATAAGCCTTAGAAACTATTCTTTCATCTGCCATTTGCTTTGTCCTTAAAATGATGGGTAATATACCGAAACATAGCATAAGAGGTGATTTTGACCTAAATTTAAATTTTTTTATGACACATACCGACAAAAACCAAGTATTAAGAGCGTCTCATAGATAGGAATTTATATTACTAGCACAAAACCCCTCAAATTGCACCCCCAAAATGTGAGGTTCGCCCTTAGATGTTATACCTTTAGCTTGTTCGAGTTAAGGAGTGAGCAATCATGTGTGTCTATTCCGTCGTTACGGATGTGTATATGTGGTTTTGTCGCCTTTTCTGGAACATTGGTATTGGTTACTTTAGGATTATGAGAGTGTACCGGTAGTATATTAAATTCTAGAACTAGTTTTTGTGATGCATCCCGAGACCGCATAGTAAGTATTAGGATTTGCTTGATAAGAGGCATTAGGATTAACCCATGTTTTAAACCTGTAATTGTTATGATGGTCACACCGATCATATAACTATCCCACACCCTTGCCATGCACTCATTTTTAGTGCAGGATACCTCTAGTACAACCCTCTGAGCCTATCCTTTTTCACGGTTCTCGTAAATTTCTGGTGGATTCCAGATTATTAATGAAGAGCATTGCCACCCTTAAACTAATCGTTACACCCAAATAGCCTTAGCCTACCTTGTATGTACTCGCTTTTAGTACATTATTGTGTTTAACCCAAGTTAATTATTGAGTACACAGTTGCTAAGTCCTTATCCTTGTAAATACAGTTTTGGGACGATTGGGATTCATGGTAGTATTTATTTCGCGGAAGAAAAGTTAAGTCAATACCCCCATACATTTGTTAGATGATCTCCATGTTATTTTGATCCACCTCAAATCGGGTCATTAGTTAGATTGTAAATATCGAGCATGTAAAAGCTCAAGTGTAGGGGTACGTGTTATAAACCCCAAGTTATGATGTATTATGTTATTCAATATATATATATATATATATATAGAAAAGAAAAAGAAAGAGATTGATGTAGAGTTGTGTAGAGTTTGTATATCTTTGTCCGAGTCTTGGCTTAGCAACCAAACCAGCGTGGATTCATATAAATTATTAGCTAACCTTTCCACTCCAAATTCTCCCAAAGCCACCCAAATGTATTCACCTCCGTTTCCGTTTCCATTATATGTTATCTTACACCTACACCCCACAACCCTTTAAAAAGACCTCTTAGATAGTAATGGATAATGCTTGCGCCTAGCGGTGGAACTTTGATCCTTTACCAAGCCTATAGTAATTTATATGCTACGACAGGTAATGAGTGTTGATTATTTGTTTTCCCTTATGTTATAATTTATTATACACCCGAGTGAAAGAGAGAATCCCAAACACTTATGTGAGGTGCTAGTATATATTTTCCGTGCTTTTAATTACAAGGTCTAAAATGTTGTATTGGTAAAATACTTTAAGAAAGGTAAAATGACCCTTAATTTGCTTATTGGTCTAGGTAAGAAAAAAGCCATTTGCTTGAGGACAAGTAAATCCCAAGTGTAGGGGTATATGATGAGGTGTCATTTTATATACTTTTTCGGGGTCGTTTAACCCCCTAAATCGTGCATTTATGCCCAAAATATGTACTTAATCGTTCCTTTTCAGGTATTTAGCATTTGGAAGGCATTCGGAGGAAATACACGTGACTTGGGCTCATTTGGAGAAGAAACGGACAAGACTACGAACCTACCCCAACATCTCTCAAGAATTTCTACTCGAAAGCTGGAGACGGCGTCACAGATTACACGTAACGCCGTCACAACCCATCTCAAGACGGCGTCACAAGATCTCAAGCCGGCGTCAGAATGTACGACCCAAACCATTATCTAGAATATTCTCTTTCACGACGGCGTTACGATTAAAACGCGACGCCGTCGCAACGATTTTCCTATATATACAAATCCGTTTTTAGGGTTTTAAGTGTGCAACTTTAGAGTAAAAGAAAGGGGCGAACCCTAGTTCGTTTAGCAGCTGTTAGGGACGATTTTAGGGCCTCAAAACCCTATTGTACTCTCTTTAATTCATGTTTTAATCAAGTAAGACTATCTTAATCATTCAATATGTCTTGTTGTGTGATTCTTATCTGTTCTTACTTTATCTTTAACATGCTTGGCTAAACCTTCTATTGTGTTTATTTATGATTATATGAAACCTAGAATGTAGATCTTAATGGTGTTGCTTCTTGTGATGAATATGCATGTTAGGTCTTAGAAAACCAGCTTTTGTCTGTATCGCTGTTGATATGTCTAGGAAAACATGATTGTGTAGAAAGGATACCATCGGGTAACAGTCTTCATACTACCTTGCCCCTTATATGGTTGATCCACTCTTAATATATTTCAAATGCATTTAATATACTCTTAGGGGCCTTGTAATAGTCTTCATACTACCTTACTTGTGTGTTGCCTTAACGGAATATTAAATAGACGGCGGGTTCGTGTAATTCGTTCATGACTTAGGAAATAATTACATAGATCATCACAAGTGTGACAAAGCAACAACACTAGGAGAAGCAATCTAGGGAGTAATACATGATTAAATAAACACAATCTTTTATTATATTGTTATCACCAGTAGCGTAGTTTATATTTAGTTTAATAGCTAAACCCAACCAAACCTCTCAAACATATAATTTACTGCTTTCATAAAACATAAAAACACAAAAAGATTCTTCTCTCAACCCTTAGAATTCTGTTAGACCGTGATCAAGCCTTTCCAACCTATTCCCCTAGAGAACGATAACAACCCTCGAGTCTTGCCTATACTACACTACAACGGTTAGGTACACTGCCTAGGGAGTTGTAAAACTTCTTGTAGAAGTCTCTTACGACAACCGACAACCGCAACAGCGGTTACAGGTGCAAAAGATGATATGGTGTTTTATACACTCAGCCTTCTTACTTAAGATATTTGCATTTGACTAACTTGCATATGCTAATGACCCATGATCTTGGAACGTGACCACTGTAGCTAAAATCTATCAGATTGAGACATAAGCTTAAAATAGGAGAATTTAATGACAAAGCTTTTTACTCGCAAACAAGTAGCTGTACCAAACCACAGAAGTACTGACATGGTGGTGACATGATACTTTGGTGGATCAAAGAGGTACTAAATGGTGTGCACAATAATTGATCGAAAAAACTCTTTGCAAGAACTACTGATTAGCTTTGCGGTAATTCCAACTGCAAGTGTCATCTTCGTCATACTGCTCTTCAGATTCAGATTCTCGAATCGTAAGTACATTCAAGCTCACATTTTCCTTCTTTTCACAAAGAAAAAAAAGAGATATATTAACTATTTATTTTATTTGTTAAATTGTAGGACATTTAAAGACTGTCCACAACCAGATGTGAAAACAAGAATGTAGTTAAGTAGAGAGTTGGGTTTAGCTCCTAGACAGATTAAGTTTTGGTTTCAAGAAGAACCCAAATGAAGGGTTTTCTTCTTTTCTTTATTTATCATCACAGGTGTATAAATCATCATATATAGGGGCATGGACATATATTCACAAAAAGATATCAATGTAGTTGGAGTGAAAGTGTGCTTGCAACTGTTAGATGTATTCCACAATTACATATCATCTGTGACTCCTTACCTATTACAAAATCTCAGGCAAGTGTTGATAATTCTTTACGTTGAGAGAACTTTCAAAAACATGAAGTGGGATAAACTATAAAAAACCAAAAAGTAAACTTATATGATTTCGCCCATACTCAATCATATTGATTCACTTCGAAAGACAAAATCAATGCAATCAACAATTAGATGCAACCCGTGTGCAACGCACGGGTATGCATGCCTCGTTAATAAGGTACATAAAAGTAACTTTAGGAGATATATATTTGTATAATCATTTATTAAGATGATGAATTTTTTTAATTTGATATGCGACAACATTTCAAAATTAAAATATCATATTTATTATTAGGAAGTGTAACGTTTTTGGCGTATAAAATGTAATTACTTTTTATCACACCATTTATTAGCTAATCACGAATATAAGTCGTTACCAACCACTTTGACATTCTATGTGCATATTATTACTCACAAGCGATTCTATATTGTTGCACTTCTGCATGGATAAAAAAAATGATTGTTGCGTCTAATAATAATGCCTACTTATGTACCTAATGATTTGATTATTTAATTTGAAAAAAATGATTGGTGGAAATTGAGAGAGATAAAATGTAAAATACACATGTACAAGTGATTTACGCATTAGGCATGTGTTGTAGGTATAAATAGCATTACTCTAAATATTCCGGCATTGCTTAAAGTTATCTTAACCTAAACTTTTTGTAATATGCATAATTCAAAATATTAGTCGCTAAGAGTGTTTTTTACAAGATACTCGTCGCTGCAACGCACGAATATCCTGTTGGTGTTACCGAAAACATTATGTAAGGTCTTAATTATCACTAGTGTATGTATTATAGTAGTATGGACGTGGGTAGATTTTTGCAAATTTCACCAAAACCTGAGTGGCAGTTCTGTAATTATATTGACTCTTATTTAGAAATTCTTATCATTCGAAATACATATAGGCTACAACAAACGTAAGATTCAACATAGATTAAATCCCACAACATTGGTGTTACTCCTAAGTGGCTTCTACATCTGTCGTGGATGTATCTGCTACCCATCCGAGATCAAAGGTGATATCCAAAAAGTAGAGCATAAACACCATGAAAACTGAGCATATAAACATGGGTATAGCACCAAACAGCCATAAGAATAGTGGGAATGAGAAGTAGAAAGCGCGAAGCCCTAAAGACCAAAAGTAGCTACCCATGTTGACAGTAGACCCCACATACTCTGCTGTAAGATGATGACTCCTGAAATTGGTGATTTTTCTATAAGGAACATTAATCAGCATGCTAGCATGGCTGAAGTACCTTATCGATTGAACATTCATTAAGAATGATACCATGAAGCAAAATAATATGCTAAAGAACTTGATTGTTAACCGTAGCTTGTTTCCTTCACCGAATGTTAGACCGGTGATGAAATCGTTGTTGTTGGTTCTGGCAGCTCCACCGGTCATGAGGATGGCGATTAGGGAGCTGAGCATGATGGCTGTTGAGGCTAATAAGGTCGATGCCATGATGTTATTCCTTAGTGTTTGTACTGCTAGAACTCCAGTTTTCCCTGTGTCCTGTTACCCAAATTATATTAAAGTGATTAGGAAGCTAAAATTACTTTGAATGAAATATACACTAATTTGGGAAGGTTTGTTTATAACTGTTTAGTATGATGAATTTTTTTTTTGCAGAGTTCATGCTTATTTTAATAGAGCGTCCGAACAAAACTAGTTTTAAGTGCCTGCAAACACACAATTTTTATTGACTATAGGCCTTATTATTTATAGTAACATATTTTTGAAGCATATTTCAATAGAGCGTGTGAATCAAACTACTTTAATCTATCTTAATTATATTTAAGAAATATACATCTGGAGATGCAACATTTTTATTATTATTTATTTTTTTGAACAGCAATTTTTCTATCTCACAAATATATATATTTCACGCATGCCTCTAGCGAGGCTTGATACCACAACTTTTTTGGTTAGTAGGGAACTCACTTACCACTTGATGAAAGTCCAAGTGACACAAAACATGTTAATTTAATTGGTCGTCGAGCTCGTATTTCAGACATGATTCATGACTTATGAGTATCACCAATTTCAATGTCTTTTACTAAAGCTGGTTTATTTTAGTTTAGATATGAGCCAAAATTAGTTTGGTATTCTAGCTTAACAAAATTGATATGCGTTGATGCTTTTACAAAATTCGGGTTTAACATATAATTTATTTACTCTATGAAAATCTCACAAAGTCGATATATTTTTTTATCTTAATTAGGGTGAAAGCCATATGAAAATAACATGCATTTAAAATTTTGCCGACTTAAACCTTTTTTTTATTACAAATATCACCAACGTGTTTCTAAATTTACTCACGACTTGAAACACATTATATAATGGATGTCCATGGGTATTTTTGTCCACCTAGGCAATTTATAAGTACGTGGACCCGATTTTTTACTAACCCGTTTTTTGTACCCGTTTTATACTAACCCGCTTTTTAGTAACCCATTTTTTTTACCAACTCGTTTTTTCCTTTCTATAGAACATAAACACAAACCCTACCTGTGTTCTTTCCCAAATACTCGTAAGCCATCATTGTTAGTCATCCTTAAAACAAACCCTAATTTCGATTCAAACCCTTTCAAGAATGTCATCATCATCTTCCAATTATTCAAACCCTTATGCACTTGTTCCAACTGAATGTAAATGTGATCTTCCTCTAATTACGCATTGACACTAACCTCTTGGACCAAAGAAAACCCTGCCAGACGATTTCTTGTTTGTCTTAACAAAGACGTAAGTTGTTTTAACTTACACAATCTTTCTTTTTTTTAGCTAACTATATATATTATATTTTCAGGGGATCAAGAAATGCAATAAATGGGAATTGTTTCATCTTGAGTTAGAGAATGAATGGTACAGAACTCACTTGTACGAGATGTACAAGCTTCTTAATCCATCTCAAAGGAGAGAACTAGCAACTGAAATAAGAAGTTGTTCTCCTTCAACTTGAAATGCAACAACTCAAGGATGATTTGAACAAAAGTCAAAAGAAAATATTTTTCTGGAGGTCAATTCTCATCCTTTTTTTGTTGTGTGTGTGGCTTGGTTTGTCATTTTAGGGTCCGTTTGTTTGGTGGTTTTTAAGAGGTGAATATAACTTTAGCTGTAATTTTTATTGTTTGGTTAATTTTGTAAAGTAGAAACATGAGTTCACACCCACTAACACACTACTATTCACAATCTCAAATATTTTGTGGGTTTACATTTTATGTGGGCCCATTAGATTCATCTAATTATCTCAACCACATATATAATAACAAAATATTATTTAAAACCCTCACTCATAATATAAAATAATAATTTTAGTAAAATATATATATATATTTTTTTACCTAATTAAATCCAAATTCATATCCTAATCCAAAATCAAATCCAAATTCAAATCCTAAACCTATCTACGAACCAAACGGGCCCTTAATGAATTAAGATTAGATTGGGTTAGGAGCTATTTGATAACCTCTTAGTAAATTAGTTCAGTGTCAAAAAAAGAAGGGTAAAAGCCATAAATTACCAACGTACTTTCTAAATTTTTCCGACTTGAACCATTTACTTTTTTATTAACACCGAAACCCACGTACTTTCAAATTTTTAACCGACTTGAACCAAACGTTTGTACCGTTAGTTATTATGTGGCAACGTTAGTCCATTTAGCTAATGATCGTTTTGCATCGTTAGTCCTTTAACAATAATTTCTTAAAATAGGAAAATTTAATGACAAAGCTTATTACTCGCAAACATGTAATAAATAAGTAGTTTTAGACTCACATGTGCCATGTCATTTTGACATTAGTGGTACTAATTAAAGTTGGACATATGTAATATTTGTGCGTGTGTGCAAACTATAAATTGAATTATATAGTTTATTTTTTGTTGGTAATTTTATAATTCAATTCTTGAAAGTGAAAACTGGATGTAAAAACTGGAGGTGCTCGCCCCCCTAACATGTCTGATAACTAGCTTACCTTCGATGACGAAAAGCAGTTTTTTTGATAATTTACTTGATTGGAAACTATGGAAAGTGTGTATATATTGAAAGTGATAGGAAGAAGAAGATAATAAAGAAGTGATTTTATGGAGAAATAGGTATATGGAAAGTCAATATTCTCTGGTAAGTGACAAAAGAGAGTACAGTTCCTGTACATGTTACTGTATTTACTTTGGATATTTTTCTTTTAGATTTATTTGTTTTTGTTTAAAAAATAAATAGATAAATCCATGGTGTAATTGTGTATATTACTAAGCTTCTAAAACAAAAAATCACATGGTACTATCGAGGAAAAAAAATATTTGGAGCCCCACTTAAGATTATTTTCTGGCTCCGTCTCTGTGTATAATCATTATATAATGTATTTCAAGTCGTGAGTAAAATTGAAAGTACGTTGGTGATACTGACAACAAAAAAGTAAAAGATTCAAGTCGGCAAAATTTTAAAAGTACGTTGATATTATATGACTTTTACCTTTTTAATTATTGGATATAATGTATTATTAGTTCGAATTAGTCTAAAAATAATGAAAATCGTTTACATCTAAGTATAAAAATTACCATGCCACATTATTACAAAAGTTACATAAATCTAACATTTATCTTCATTTTATTTACTTTCACTCTCTCCTGCACACAATGATTTCTAGCATCTCTTCCTTTAAAGTGTAGAGAAAATGCAAGTTAATTGGTGTATTAAATGTTTTGTCGTTGGATGCCCCGTAATTTTAGGAGAAAACAAATCAGAGTCTTCACTAGAATCCTAAAATGAGGCTATATTTTAAAATTACCTCTCAATTTTTTTTACTACAATCAAAATATACCCAATATTATTATACTTTTGATTTTTACGCGGATTAAGTATTTATACAATCATATTTCTATAGTTTAAGGATAATAAGTTCATGTGTTGATAAATAAGTTGGTTTGTTATGCAAAATTTATAATGTAATCATGCCCAAAATTTCCTTGATACACACTTCTTTGAAATAATAACTTGAATCTACAGCCACTGTATTCCAAAAGTTACGCATAATATGCGATCCTATTATAACACAACCATTTATATAAACAAGATCAAATCTGGGTGGGAATAACACACAAAAAAAACAAACATATTTATCTATCTAAAATATTGTAAGTCAGTAATTAAACACAGAATTACGTGACTGAAAACTTCTCCTAACACAAATGTGAATTTCGATTGGAGACATAGACGATGTTCTGTAACTTTTTTTCCTGCTTAATTAATAATTATGAATATCTATACTTCTATATCTATACTACATATAAAGCATTTTGCCCCAAAGTCCAAACCTTGAAAGGTGAAAACTTAAAACTAAAAACTTAAAAAATTAATGCTGAAACGCATATAATAGTTGTACGCATAATAACAATTGTACCCATATAAGAGTTGTGCGCATACGCATATTATGGAAACCTTTTAATACTTTTAAAACTGAACAACTTAATCTCATGATTGACTCATCTATGGAAACATTTTAATACATATGTTGACCCATCTATACTAATATATAAAACATTTTGACACAAATCTTGAAAGTGGAATTGTGAAAAACTGAATTCCCATTTTAGAAAAGTACGCATGTGGCATTCATGAATAAAACGAATCTATACTACATTTTCGGAAATATTAATATACTATTAATTATGATTACACTCTAATTGATAACTATAATAGGTATAATTGCTTGATTGACACTAATTGATTGTCACAAGGGTTTTTCCATACCCTATATAATGCGATTCTTTTGGTTATTCATTCATCATTTCATTCGGTTTGCTCTCATGGATTCGCAGAATAACGTTGAGGTTGGTTTTACATCTTCATGAAGAAACTATTCATGAAACTCATATATAATGTGATTATTTTTGTTTATGCTTTATGTTTTGTTATTCTGTTCTAGAAACTCTATAAACCATAGTGTTTTAGTAACTTATGATGTAACCGTTTCAATTTATTAATACGTCTTTACATCTATTACAGCTTCATCCCACTCCTAATATTGTGTTTTCATACGTTGTTTTTGTAGATTCAAGTTGTGATCACATTCTTGATACCTTTTCCGCTCATCCTCCGCCATAGCCGGAATATTCAGTCGCCGATGCAATTTCCGTTATGGTGTCCGGAATATTATATTTTTTAAAGTTTATTTTCTAAGTTTTGTTGTAAAGTTTATATACATTTATTTATATAAATTGTTGTTGTAATGTTTTTGTAAATTGAATGCTCATTCTTTCTTAATTAGCTATTCTGATAAAATATTGAGAACTTATACTCCGTATGAATTAACTTGGTGAGTAATTGCTATTGTTATTGTTTTAGCAATAAGTGATGTTAATAATATTAAAAAGATAGTAATGTAATAAATAAGTAGTTTTAGACTCACATGTGTCATGTCATTTTGACATTAGTGATACTAATTAAAGTTGGACATATGTAATATTTGTGCGTGTGTGCAAACTATAAATTGAATTATATAGTTTATTTTTTGTTGGTAATTTTATAATTCAATTCTTGAAAGTGAAAACTAGATGTAAAAACTTAATGGATTTTAGAAAGGGTTTACAATGTCAAAACTTAATCATACTGTCAAAAACTTAATTGCATATAAAAACGGAATGTATATTAACTGATTGACACAAAATGTTTTGAACATTAAATGTTTGTAGCAACTTTGACATATTCAAGTGGCAGGTATGAATGAAAATTGAATGTGAAAACTTAATGTATTTTAGGAAGGGTTTACAATGTTAAAACTTAATCGCATATGAAAACGGAATGTATACTAATTGATTGACACAAAATGTTTTGAACATTAAATGTTTGTAACAACTTTGACATATTCAAGTAGCAGGTTTGAATGCATTAAATGACCACATTTAATTTGATCATGTAACAATTAATTTCTACAATTATGGAGGCTAATTATGAAATAGATTAATGAGCCTATTAATCTCTCATAATTTTCATTGACTAAAGTTTGAGTAAATCTTCTATTAATAGGGATCACCGTTTGCAATTACATTTTGATATTTTCACGTTCTATTTTGAACTTTACACGAAACACTTACCACAATATCTTATATCGTTAATTGGCTGCCGGTATAAATGTTGCCTTTTTTCTTTAGTTGAATTATCGCATGTTACATCCATTTGCAATTATATTTTGATCTTTTCACGTTCTATTTTAAGTGTTACATGAAACACTTACCACAATATCGTATATCTTTAATTATCTACCGCTAGAAATTTTCGCCGCTATGCGCGGGTACTCATCTAGTCTACGAATAGATGCTTTCATTTTTAATATTTGTCTTATGGTGCAAACTCAAACGTAAAATTATTGAGTACTTTTTAATTTTGTTTAGGAGGTGTTTGGGAGTGCGTTTGCAAGCAGATTGTCTGCTTAATGCGTTTTAAAAACGTAAAAATCTAGTTGAAAATGCTTGGATAAAAAAAGATGTAAATCACTTATCTGCGTTTTACCCCCATCAAAACGTCAGTTTTCAGAAGCTGGTGAGCACCTGCTTTTGCAAAACGCACCTTATTCTGAGTGACGAAATTACAAAATAGTATCCCTTAATATAACGTCGCAACGCGGTCTATAATTTTCCTCGTTGATTGTATGTGTGATGTATTATTACATGACATGTGTGATAAATTACGACAAATGGCGTGTCTGTCACATCAAACCGATCATTTTTTTTATCAACATGTCAATTTTATTTTATTTTTGTATTTTATTTTTTATCGTGTTGTATTTTGTCATTACTGAGAGAAGTTGGAACAAAAGAAAACAATACTGAATTCTCTTCTGGTTACCATTTTTCAACGTATTACTTTTCCCGTTAAAGCTATTTATTATTTCTGTTGGAAAGTAAAGCTACAAAAACACTAAAATTTCTAAACCGTTAAAGAATAGTCATCTAATAATAAATCATGGATATAAACAATAGTTTATGTCGGTATAGACATTTAGGGTCCGTTTGGTTTGAAGATGAGTTTAGGATTTAGATTTAGATTTGAAGAGAAAAAATATATTATAAAATGAATAAAATAGTAATTTAAATTTAAAAAAAATTACAACTTTAGATTAAGAAAATAAGTACCCCCCGTCCCATAATTATAGTTCAGGTTTTTTTTTTGTTCCAAATTAATTATTCACTTTCAAAAATAGATATAGAATTTATATTAAGTTTACCATATTACACTCACTTAATGTTATTATTACAAACTTTAAAGAAGTTAGAAATTAATTGGTTAAAGATAAAACTGTCATTGTGCAAAAAGTAATAGAGAGAAAACTGTAATGATAATGTTTTTTTTAAACTACGTGTTTTTTGTCGGTGGACTATAATTATAAAACGGAGAGAGTTAAAGAAAAAAGGACAAGAAAATATACGGTTGAAATATTTTTGTAATAAAATAATACATTAACAATGACATAATTCATAAAAAAAAACCCATGAGGGTAGCCCGGAATTCAAAATGGGAACAAAACCGGCATTTGAGTACAAAAATAATTAACCAAACATTGAATTAGAAGTATATATCATCTTAAACCCATTAAAACCCACCAACCAAACCAGCCCTTAGTTATTACTCTCTCCGTCCTTAAATAAATATTCACTATTAACTTTCGAAGTCAATCTTCTTCAACTTTAACTTTAAATTATTTTGTTTGTGTTATATAATACTTGATGAAAATCATACTAATGAAAATACATTTAAAATTCAATCTATTCATATATTTTGCATCTAGTATAATATAACACAATCAAAACAATTCAAGGTTAAAGTTGAAGAAGAATGGCTTTAAAAATCAATACTGGATATTTATTTAGGGGCGGAGTGACTAGTGAGTATTAAATATGCATACGAACAAATGTCTCGATTGTATTTTAGTATTTACGTTCTTAAATGTAGGTCGATTGTATCATTCATTTCTTAGAGGTCGAGGAACGGTGGTGCCGTTCCCTTGCGCCAAAGAACGGCGCGAGGATTATGAACGGCGCACGACTACGTGCCTCGCGCCGTTGAGTCTCGCGCCGTTCATAACAGCCCACGCCGTTTTATTTTTTTTAAATATACTTGTTTTTTTTAATATAGACGTTGGGGAGCCCCTTTTTTGAAAATTATACCCTAAAAAATCTCATTTTTACCCCTTAAAAATCCTATAAATACCTCTTTATTATTTCATATTTCACAGACACTTTCAATATATTTTCTACTTCACTAATTTTCAATTTTCTTTCACCTATAGATCCCAATAATTTCGACGCATACGATCATTATGATATTTATTTTCAAATTGACTATGATCGATATATGCAGGATTATCAGGCGTATGAACATTATGTAGCTTTGTGTGAGCAAGAGGCCGGGGGTTCGAGCTCGGGTCCAAAGAGGAGGAGGACATACATACCCTGTGAACGAGAAACTGCGGAACAACGGTTAATGGACGACTATTTTGGTGACGAGAAATTTGAACCTAAATATCCGGAAAAAAATTTTAGGCGAAAATATTGTATGAGCTCTGCACTTTTTAATAAAATAATCAACAAAATTTTAAGTTATGATGTTAAGCCTATTCCCGAGTACTTTACTTATTTTACACAACATTATGATGCGACCGGTCGTTTAAGTATTGGTCCTATTATGAAGTGCACATCCGCCATACGCCAACTGGCGTATGACACTTCACCTGATGCATTTGATGAGTATTTGCAAATTGTTGAACGTACTTCACGAGAATGTTTAGATAACTTTACTAAATGCATACATGTTTTATTCGCTGAAACGTTTTTAAGAAAACCCACTATAAGTGATATAGAAAAAACGTATCAATTGCACGAACAAAAACATGGACTCCCGGGAATGCTCAGGAGTATTGATTGTATGCATTGGGAATGAAGAAACTGCCCAAAGTCATTACATAGGCAATTCAAACGAAGGGATCATAAATACCCCACTCTTATGTTAGAAGTTGTGGCAGATCAGAGGTTGAGGATTTGACATGCATTTTTTGGGGTTCCAGGGGCGAATAATGATCTAAATGTATTATATGATTCCCCACTATTTGATGATGAACTTGCTGATACAGCTCCGGAATGTCCATTTGTGGTAAACGGACATACATATAGGAAATGTTACTATTTAGCTAACGGTATTTATCCAGCATGGTTTACGTTTGTCAAATCATTTTCCGTTGCAAGGGATGAAAAATCCTTGAAGTTTAAAATAGTTCAAGAAGCTGCAAGGAAAGATATTGAACGAGCTTTCGGAGTACTCCAAGGTCGTTGGGGAATTATACGACAACCCGCTCGTGCTTACCAAATCAACATATTGAAAAAAATAATGTATTGTTGTATAATGTTACATAACATGATTTTGGAGGACGAAGGATTTGAAGTGAATGTGAGAGATTTGTTCGTTAGTCCGCATATTCAATGAACTTGGGTTGAAAGATGCGAATTACATCTTAGGAAATCAAAAGAGCTTCGAGATAGAAAAACGCACATCGATAGGACCTTGTGGAGCATCATCTATGGAATAATCGTTAGTTTGTAATTTTAATTTTATGTAATGTTTTTTATATTAATGAATTAAATTTTAGTTATATTGGGTATTCTTTTAATTAAATAAATAAAAATTTTTGGAAAACGGCACCAGAAATGTGGTGCCAACGGATGTCCCAACAAATGTGGTGTCGTTTAGTTTCTGATGCCGTTCTCCATTTTACTAACATGGCAACACTTTTTGAGAACGACACCAGGAGAACGGCGTCACTGCTCCTAGCACTCTTAGGCCAGGCTCGTTTATCTAGGTGAAAGTACGCGCACGTAACCACTTGATGCCTTGGTTGTTCTTAACGCGTGTGCAATGGAAACTTTATCAACAAAACCTTTTCAATTTTTTTATATGATAAACAGTTACAAATTTATGCTTTAATAAGTATGCAATGAAAATCGTTTAAGGTTTTTTCTGCTAATCGCTTGGTATATTTCCAAGTCACACTACTAAAAGTTATTCACAAAGCTTTTCTCGCAATGATTTAAATTATCTTAAAGCTTATTCAAATAGTAAAAAAAGCATGGTTCTAAAAGGCACGTCATGATGCCGTAAAGGCCTCGTAATAGCGCGAGGCGTGACCTCCACGTCACGCAATAGACCAAGGTTTGGGCTTAAGGCTTGACGTGAGATAAAGAGTGAAAAAACGTTATAAGACGCGATAAAACATGATGCGTGGAGGCTATTTTGAATTCAATTTCGATAAAAATCGTATTTTTATATAGAAATGAAAAAAAATAAAATGCAAAGATAGTTTATTAACTTTATTCCTTATGTAGGACACTTTTTGTAAACTCAATATATTTGTAATATGATATAAATATATAAATTTATAAATATTTTTATATTTTGTGCCGCTTTAAGTCACGCCTTAAAAACGCCATGACTCGTCATGGGTCGCAAAGGCATGAGGCTTGGCCATGCCACCACACCACGTCTCACGCTATTTACAACCTTGGTAAAAAGTCATATTTAAAGCGATGCATTCAAATGCTGTTATCTTTTTAAGGTGATGATCATTAGTGTCCGTCTCTTCAGCGCACAAAACACGTGTTTGAGTTGAGTAGAATGCTATCCATACTTAATTTTTTTTTCATAAAATGATTTATCACAAATAAAAATAATTTTGATTAATTATTACTCTTTTTTGTAAATTTTCATCTTCTTATAAATGATTGATGTATCTTTTTGTCAGCATTTTGTGGATATATCTCTCTCATAATCTTAAGTATCTTATATGAATTGTGCATTAATAATTGTGTTGGAGTGTGATAATAATCTTAAAGATCTTTTGAATTGTGTAAAGTCACTTCTCAAATAAAGTAATTTGACCTATTGATGTTAGGATATCACGAAATCTTTATTAGGTAAATTCAAGAAGAACAAAGCGAAAACAAAGAAGGATTATGTGTTTTCATATGTAAAAATGAGACCAATGTTTTTGTCTAAAACTGGATCTTTTAATAGTTACAGGTAATTAAAAGTGGTTAAATCTAAAGAGTCACAATCTTTCACCAACTATGTTAGTTGTTTTTAGCAGGAAAAAATGTTAAATTGTTTAATGACCATTCATGAAAATCATTTAGGTTTGGAGCGGTACCTTGCTTGCTGAAGAACGCGACCCAAACAAGCGATCGCCCTTGACCCACGCATTTTCGTTGTGGTCAGAAACGTATTAGCTCAAACGAGTATACATTCAACACTTCTTTAACTCGTTTCCGAACATAATATGAAATTTCATTGACATTTAGTAAATCGCAATTATCTAAAATAGTTAATGACCTTAAAATATCAAGGGTAAAGGCTATAGAATACCAACGTACTTTTCAAAATTTACCGTAATGAACAATTTTTTTTTATCGATACCACCAACTTACATTTAAATTTTGTTTCAACTTAAACAAAACGTTTGTACCATTAGTTATTATGTGGCAACGTTAGTCCATTTAGCTAACGATCGTTTGAGAAAGTTGCAAAAATCATCCTTGTGGTTTTCATATATTTTCTTTTTCGAAATTTTTTTCTTTCGAACCATTTTTTCGAAAAAAATATTTTTGAATTTTTTATCGAAACTTCTTTTCTTGAAATTTTTTCCTTCGAACCATTTTTTTCAAAAAAAATTTTTTCCAAAATTTTTATAAAAAAAATTCGAAAACATTTTTATAAAAAAAATTCGATTTTTTTTTGTTCACATAAAAAATGTGTATAAAAAAAATTTCGAATTTTTTTATAAAAATATGTATTAAAATTTTCGAAAAAATGTGTGTAAAAATTTTCGAAAAAAAAGAAGTTTCGATAAAAAATTTTGAAATTTTTTTTTCGAAAGAAAATTATTTCGAAAAAAAAAATATATGAAACGATTTTTGCAACTTCCTCAAACGATCGTTAGCTAAATGGACTAACGTTGCCACATAATAACTAACTGTACAAACGTTTTGTTCAAGTTGAAACAAAATTTGAATGTAAATTGGTGGTATCGATAGTAAAAAAGTAAATTGTTCATTACGGTAAATTTTGAAAAGTACGTTGGTATTCTATAGCCTTTACCCAAATATCAACAACATGCTTCAACTTATACATTGTATATTCACACTATAAATATTTCAAAATGATTATTATTAATATATATGTAAATTCAATATATAGAAAAAATGAATGAACTAATATGTATCATTATTAAAGCTTATTTTGATAATATTAATGTAAACGTTATAAAATAACGTGAGCTAGTCATTTAAAAAATCATAATACTTGTCATAATATATTTTTATAAACATCGAATAAAAAAATACTTATGTTTAAATTAATGTTTATTTTTTTGTTATTTTGTAGGTATTTTGTGTCATTTGTGCCCTTAAAATTTTTAAAAATTACGTCAGCTGAAAGAAGCAAAAATGTCACAAAATATCAAAAAAATAAAAATAAAAAATAAAAATAAACATTAACGTAGACTCAAGTTTATATACTTACAAAAAAGTGAACATTAACACTGCTCCTGTAATTGATCCCTTAATATTTAGCTGTTCATTCTTAATATAAAAAAGTAACCCGTAGAGTTTGATTTTAAAGTTAAACTTATTATAGTCCACTTATTAG